>JADHKO010000248.1:2312-41406 GCA_019925425.1 Ophiostoma pallidulum | reverse complement strand
GTGTGTGTCAACGGGGGGGCGGGGCCCGTGGGGGGGTCAACCCTTTGCCCTCGCCCCCCCCCCCCCCCCCCCCCCCCCTTTTACGTTTTATTTTTTATGCGCATGCACCATCAGCCGGCCCGCTGCCGCGGCGCAGCAGAGGCGGCTCCTCGACGCCGACCTGCTCGACCAGCCGCGCATAGTGCTCGACGCGGCGGTGGTTGGCAAAGTTGAACACGCCCTGCTTCGGCTTGCGGCACAGGTCCAGGTCCAGCGTCGCCACGAGCAGCTCGTCGCCGAGCGTGGCCGCCTCGGCCACCTTGCGCCCCAGCGGGTCGTAGATGACGGTGCCGCCGATCAGGCCGCCGCCGGGCCCGTCGGCCTCGACGCCCGCCTTGGCGACGTGCACGCCGAAGCAACTGTTGACGTAGCTGCCGCTCTGGCAGCTGATGTGGTGGTGCAGCAGCGCCAGCGCCGTCTGCTCCGCGGGCGTGCCGGCGTCCTGCGGCTTGTAGTCGGACGTGTTGTACCCGCACAGCACCAGCTCGACGCCCTGCAGGCCCAGGCACCGCCAGGCCTCGGGCCAGCGCCGGTCGTTGCAGATGAGCATGCCGACAATGGGATCGCCCTGGCCGGCGGCAGCGGCGGCAGCGGCGGCAGCTGCGTCAGCAGCGCCGTCGTCGGCTGCCTTTTGGGCGCCCTCGACGAGGCCCGGCACGCGGAACGCCTGGAACCCCAGGTCGCCCGGCGTAAAGTAGTGCTTTTCCAGCTGCTGCGCGGCGTCCGGGTCCGGCAGCAGGGCGGTGCGCCCGGGCAGGTGCACTTTGCGGTACTTGGCCAGGACGGCGCGGGACGCGGCCGAGAAGTAGACGGCCGTGTTGTAGTCGGTGGTGGCGCCCGTGTCCGGGTCGGTCCAGCGCTCGGCGTAGCCGATGCTCACGTCGACGCCGAGCGCCGCGGCGCGGTCAAACAGCGGCCGCAAGCTAGGGGGCGGCGGCGGCGACGCCACGACGGACGACGAGGCACGACCACCGCTGCCACCGCTGCCGCCTTCGGGCTCAAACAGGGCTGCCAACTCGGCCGGGTCTGCGATCATGGCGCGCGGGAAAAACGTGGTCAGGGCCAGCTCCGGGAAGACGACGAGCTGTGCCTTTTGTGCGGCGGCGGCCTCGAGCAGGGCGAGGATGCGCGCCATGGCGGCTGCGCGGGGTGCCGGGCCGCCCGGGTTTGGCGACTCGGAGCGGATGGGCCCCATCTGGGCGGCGGCCACGGTGATGGTGCGGGCCATGGTGTGCGCGCGGAGGGGGGGGGGCGGTGGTTGTTACGGAGGGCAGAGCGCTTGCAGAGAGCCTCGACGACAGCTCTCGCCAGGGCTGCATACAGGACTGGATTGACTGCGTAGCCAGAGCACACCAGAGCCAAAAAAGAAATGCGAAAGAGTGTTCTCGTCGGGGGGTTGCAAATGGTTTTCTCTTGAAACGAGCCAGATGCTTCCGTTCTATACGCCCGAGTTGTCAACGCGCACGCTGTCAACCAAACTCCCCACGCTTCTTTGTAAGTCTTATCAACCGCAGCCCAAACGGCGCGATAGCGGTGACCTCCGCGGCCGTCGACTGTGCAGGTTACAAAGTACAAGTACGTGGCCATCCTGTTTCCGATTGCCCTATGTACTACCAGCAGTAGGCTCAAGCTATAGGACGCTTGTCCGCCGCGTTCACTGCACGGCACGTTTGTCTTTGTTTCCGTCGTTGCTTCGTCCTTCATGCTTATACAATCGAAGTCCCAAATCAAAATACGGTGGCCGCGCCCCCCTCCTCCTCCTCCGCTCGCTCTCTCCCCTCACCCGTCGAACGCCGCCAGCCAGCCCTCGAGCTGCTCGTGGCGCGCCAGCGCGTCGGCAAACGTCGCAAAGTCCTCCTCGCGCCCCTCTGCATAGGCCTCGTACAGCGCGCCGATGTTGCGCGCCGGCACGGGCTCAAAGTCGCGCTGCCAGTCCTGCCACTGCCACGGCACCGCCGTGACGGCGTCCGTGGCGTAGTCGTGCAGCGACAGGTGGATGGCGGTGGCGCCCTCGTTGTTGTTGCCGCCGCCCGCCGCCTGCGTCGCGGGCCCGGCGTGCGACACGAGGCGCAGCTCGCCCTTCTCGCCGGCCACGGTCCACACGTAGGCCGGCTCGCCGGCGAACGGCTCGCCGCGGCGGAAGCGCACCTGCAGCGTCGCCGAGCCGTCGCTGAAGAAGGCCGCGGCGCCGCTGCCGTGGGCGGCCGTGACCGACGACGGCAGCCGCAGCGGCGCCAGCGTCCCCACGACGGTGATGAGGTCCGGCACGTCCGACTTGATCGTCCGGACGACGGTCCATGCGCCGTCGGCGCCCCGGCGGCGGATGCCGACGTCGGGCCGCTGGAGCTGGGCGAGCGACTGTGTGTGCTGGAGCTCGCCGATGGCGAACTGGATGGAGTCGATTACTGTAGGGGAGGGGGGGGGGGGCGAGGGGGGATTGGCCATGTCAGCAGGCGAGCAAAGGGGAAACCGTAGAAAGTAGAAAGAAAAAAAAAAACTCACAGTGGCCAAAGCCAATGGTAATCACGTTGCCGCCCACGGCGCGGTCGACAAAGTAGGCCATGGCCTCGGGCAGGGTGCTGCGCGAGAGCGAGCCGCCGTACGCCGAGGCCTCGCTGCTGAGGATGCGGCCGAGGCGGCCCGACGCAACGAGGTCGCGCACGGCCAGGTAGGCGGGCGCCAGGCGGCCCTGCAGCGGCACGGCGGTGCGCAGCAGCGACGCGTTGTCGCCGCCGCCGCCGCCGCCGCCGCCGCCGGCGACGCCGGCGAGGCCGGCGAGGCGGCGCACCTGCGCCAGGTTGGACGCCAGCGGCCACTCGACGAGCACGCCAAAGGACGCGCGCGTGGTGCGCCTGGCCGCGGCGACGGCCTCGAGCGTCGGCAGGATGGCCGGGTAGTGCACGTCGACGCGGGTGGCGACGACGACGAGGTTGACCGGCAGCGCGCCGCTGGCAATGTCGGCGGCCAGCCGGGCGGCGTCGCCGTAGGCTGCGGTGGTGGCGGCCGGCAGCTTGTAGTGGGCAATGGCGGCGTGGGCGGCGGCCTCGGACGAGTTGAGCAGGGCGACGATCTCGAAGCGGGCGCGGCCGCGCGCGGACAGCAGGTAGGGCAGATGGGCCGTGCTGGCCCAGCCGGTGGTGGCATGCGCCGAGAGGCCGACGAGGGCGACCTTGATCGTCATGGTCGGTGCTGCCTGAGGAGGAGGCTGTGGACGTGGGAGAGACGGGACTGTATCTCGGGCGGTTCTTCAGACAAAGACAGCTGGAGTTCGGGATGCTGTCGCGTCGTGGACCCCGGCACGACAGCCATTTATAATGCAGCGTCTTCCGCCGTGGCTCGGCTCCATGGCTCTGGCAGCCGGTGCTGCGATGCTGGCATCCGGTTTGACGGGGGAAGGGGGGGGGAGGGCAATTTGTCAGCGCATGATGGCGTGAGCCCTCGCTCCTCGCGCCTTTTCTTTCTCCTCTTTCTCCTCATATTGTCTCATCCCGCGTCGTTTCCTAATTTGTCAGCTCTGGCATTGCAAGCGTCTTCCCGGCAGCAGCACCGAAGCTTTGCTGTTCAGCAGATTCATCCTCGTGGCTGGCTCGAGGGTGCCCAGAAGCGATATCAAATGAAGAAAGATAAAACAGATCTGTGTACAAAAAGAGCAATGCCAATATACGGATCCAACACAACATGCTTCCCACAAAAGAAGATTGTCAACAAAAAGAAGAAGACCAGACGATCATAGCTCGCCAACGACCGCATCGTGGCCGCCGTCCATCTTCTCATTTGCCTCCTCCTCCTCCTCCTCCTTCTCCTCCCCCTCCCCCCCCGCCTTGACGGCGCCGCCCGTCGACAGCCCCTGCATGTCGTCCACAATCAGCCGCGCCACGTTCTTGCCCATCAGCGCGCTCGTCTCCATGGTCGAGATGAAGCTCTCGATGCCCGACGTGTAGTAGATGCCGTCGCCCACCACGGGGTCCTGGAACGTGACGCGCGGCAGCGCCCTGGGGTACGCGTAGAACACGTGCGGGTGGTACCAGGAGATAGCGGGCGCGTCCGTCGACGTAAACGACGCCGGCACGTCGACGCCAAAGAGCGCCGACAAAAACGCCGGCGTCACCTTGTCGGGCGAGAAGATCTTGTACAGGTACTCCTCGCGCAGCGTCGCCGGGTTGACCACGCGGCGCAGCGTGCTGATCGAGAAGAAGCCGGCCTTGCCGGCGCCGGCGTTCTTGCTGTCGTCCTCGTCGTCGTCGGCCGCCAGCGTCGTCAGCACGGTCGTCGGCACCTTTGCGTCCGGCGCCAGCCCGAAGAACGCGCCGCTGAACTGCAGCGGCGACGTGAACAGCGTCACGTGCAGCCGCACATAGGGGATGGCGTCGATGGCGGTCTGCAGCACGCCGTCGCCGGCCGCGATGCTGCTGAACTGCAGCGGCGCGGCAAGCACGACGTTGTCGAACTCGTAGCTGCTCGTCGTGTCTTCCGCCGTCGCCGCCGCCGCCGCCGCCGCCGCCGCCGTCTGCACCTCGACACTGTACCGTGGGCTGCCCTCCCCCCCCCCCTTGACCAGCGCGATGCCCGTGACGGACGTGTTGGCGCAGACGCGTGCGCCGCTCGCGCGCACCATGCGGTCAAAGATCTGCCAGTTGCCGCCGCGGATCTGCGAGGCGCCCGCGGGCGCCAGCGCCACCATGGTGTCGAGCCCGTGGATGCGCGCGAGGTTGGCGGCGTAGTTGACGCGCGTGCTCGCCTGCACAATGTCGCGGGCAAAGGCGGCGCCGACGCCGTGCTGGCGCAGCAGCTGCGCGCCCGTCTGGCCCGTCGCGTTGGCGAGCGCGAGCTCGTAGGCGCGCGTCGTCAGCGAGCGGAAGGGGAAGTAGGGCGCGCGGTACAGCGCGAGGAAGCGGTCGACGGTGGCCTGCATCAGGCGGTTGGCGCGGTACGGCGCCGCGCCGTAGGTCCAGAACAGGCGCACCAGGTTCCACCAGCCCGCCGCGCTGTCGTCCTGCGTGTAGACGAAGCGGTCGCCGTCCCAGACGCCGAGCAGGCCGCTGCCGCCGCCATCGTCGTCGCCGTCGGCGCTGCCCGCCGGCTGCCGCGGCAGGCTGAAATTGTCCGCGGCCGTCCACAGGATCTCGTTGACCTGCACAAAGATGGACGCGCCCAGCTCGACGGGCAGCCGCGCGTCGTCGTACGCGTTCGCCGTCAGCGTGCGCCCGCCAATGCGGCCCGTCCGCTCAAAGACGGTGATGTTGACGGCGACGCCGTCCGCGTCGGCAAACTGCCGCAGGTGGTACGCGGCCGACGCGCCAGCCGCCCCGGCGCCTGGGCAGGGTCAGCATGGCCGTCAAAAACGGAAAGGGAGTCGCCGGCGTGCCTCACCAATGACTGCGACTTGCCGCACCGGCGCTTCGGCATCGCTGCCGCCCGGGCCGGACGCTGCGTGGCCTGTGCGCGCGCCCGTCAGCAGCAGCGCGGCGGCGGCGGAGAGCGATGGCAGGAACCGCATATTGGGAGATGGTGAGAGATGTTGGGAGATGGGCAGTACACAGCAGAAGCAGACGCAGACACAGACGCAGACGCAGACGCAGACGCAGACGCAATGCACTGGACGGACCGAGTGGCTCGATTTATGCCGTCTTATGCAACGAAGCTTGTGCTGATGAGCTCACCCCAGGGCGTTGGTGTTTTGTGGGGCCGTAGTAGTGCAGCCGCTGGCCTGGCCCCACACGCTTCTGGGGGGAAGGCGCGGCAGGCAGCAGCATTGCCGCACGGAAGGAGCCATCGAGTGCAGCCAGCTCTAAGCATATGAATATCCACCGGCCGTTGCCGCATGTGGCTTGCAACGATCGACCGGCCGATTGACGCCGCAACACGACGACAACGCTCCCCCAACAGTCATCAAAGGCACGTCTTCTGTCTTCCCGCCAAACGTTGCTCGATTAAGTAAACTATGGAAGCTGGCAGCAGCGCTGGTATTCCGGAATAAAAGCAAGACGTGAAGAAGCGCGGTCGACATCGAGCCAGCCTGGCTGTCGTGCAAAGAAAAGGGACAAGAAAGAGCAGAAAGCAAAAAAAGAGGCACAAAATTAACGGGACAAAGTGACGGGGCGGATGACACTTCATGCCCCCCCGTGCGCCTGTGCTTGTCGTCCCTGCCGCTTGGCCTTGTTCGTGCTCTCTTCCCATGTCCCCCTTCCCCCTGTTGACTGACTCCAAATCCGTCCCATGTCCAGTCTAGAATACCCAAAAACGGTCCGCCGCCGAAAGAGAAGAAAAGGACGACAGGCCTGAACAGTCCTGCCCAAAAGAAAACACAATCCAAATCGCGCACCCCAAAAGTCTAGAGTCCTCAAGCGTACACATCAGATGGCCAGGCAAATCCGAAGAACAAAGATTGAAGAGCAAAGTCAAACACACAATCCAGAAAAAAGGCCCAGGCAGCCTGGCGACGGAGCCGCCAACGAGGTGCGGATTCCGCGAAATTTTGCCCCAGGTCTTGTCGTCATGAACTCATCAAATAAAGGCGCCATCGGACCCAGCATACACCCAAAAACAAGACAAGGAAACATGAAACACCCGCCAATGAAGCCTCAAACAAGCACTCGATCGTCGTCTCGTCAGCTGGTCCCGAAGAAGACGTCGTCGCTATTGGCGAACATGCCGTAGTCGTCGTCAAACTTGCTTGCGTTCAGCATGCTCAGCCCAGAGTCGTCGAGCTGCACGAGCACGTCGTCGGCAGAAAAGGCCTTCATCAGCATCATGTCGTCGTCCAGGGCGCTCGATGGCAGGCCGCCCACATCCATTCCCAGGGGACCGCACCCGCCCGTCAAAGGAGCACTCATGCCGATCGAGTCGTCTTCCACGCAGCTCGAGTTGGGGTCCAAATCGAAGAAGCGGGCAGACGACTGCGGCGGCGAGCTCGACGCTGACAGTTCGGGAGGGGTGCTGGGGTGGAGTGTGTAGTGGCTGGCCACGCTCTTGGCCGGCGACGCTGCGTGGTGGTGGGCTGGCAGCAAGTCATCGCCGTCTGCCTCGCCGCCCCCGCTGATGCCGTTGCTGCAGCCGGGGACAGACGCGCGGGACACGTGTGAGTAGTGGCTCATGGCGGACGGGGACGCAGCAAGAGCTGCGGCATGTTCCGATGGCGACACAACGGGCATCATGTTGACCATTTCCTCAGCAGAGATTCCTGCTCCAGGCATAGGCGCCGACGATACAGTCAGGGCACTGGGGTTCATCGTCCCTCTTGAGACCGCGCCGGATGCAGAGGACGCGCTCAGGCCAAAGCCCATGTCAAGCATGTCGTTGTCAAAGACGTCGAGACCGTCGTCGTTGAACGGGCTGTCGGAGCCGTCCGTTCTCGGCGAGTTGCCCGCGGAGTTGTCAGAGTAGCCAGAGTATGATGAGGCCTCGGGAGACGACGATGCGTGGGCGCCCGATGCCTTGTTCTTGGACCGCGTGCGAGACGCCTTGTCACGGCGCGACTCCAAGTCGGGGCGGGTCTTGCGGGGCCGTCCACGCTTGCCGATCTTGCGGACGGCGCCGTCAAACGCGCCGATGCACATGCCGCGCTGGCGGTGGCGCGTGAGCGCATCGTGGCGCGCAAAGTTGTTGCCACACTCGCAGGGGTATGGCTTGACGCCAGTGTGGATCTTTGCGTGGCGCTTGAGGTCGTGCTGGCGGACGAAGCATTTGTGGCAGTGCGGGCACTGGTACTGGCGGTCGTTGAGGTGTGTCTGCACGTGCGACTTGATGTTCTCCTTGCGGCCAAAGCGTTTGTCGCACTTCTCAAAGAGACAGCGCCACTTGCCGTCGACGGGGTTGGGGCCGTCAATGTACGTCGCAATCTCGTCAATGGTCACGCCCGTCTCGGTCCGGGTCTCGTCGATATTGATGCTCGCAATGCTGGCGGCGCTGGCGGCGCTGGCGGCGCTGGCAACGCTGGCAACGCTTGCAACGCTGGCAACGCTGACCATCGACTCGTTGCGCTTGTGGGGGGACCTGTGGCGGGACGGGCCAGGCGTGTCGGAGTAGGATGGCGACGCAGGAGGAGCGGCACCAAATGGTGACGCAGTCGACTGCGAGTCATACTCGGTCGCCCACAGGTCGGTCTTGCCATCGAACATGCTGGGGTTGCCAACGATGTTGCTGTCAAAGACGCCCTGGTTCGTAGCGGGAGTCGGGTGCTGGGACTGCGGCGGCGAAAGGTGCTGGATGTCGGCTGGAACGGGGATTGTGGCAAAGGTGCCGTTGTGCATCTTCATGAACTCGGCGTTGGCATTGCTCATGGCCAGAAAGTCGGCCGGGGTCATGGGCATCTGCATCAAGTTTGTCCGGGGAGGCGTCGCCAGGGCCATGGCCTCGGCTTGCTGGCGGAGGTCGTCAAAGACGCCCGACGAGCGGTTGGAGTGGTTGGAGTGGTTGGCGCGGCTGCGCAGCGGCTTCAGGGTCTCTTCCATGGACTCGTCATAGTCGTCTGAGAACCGGGCGGGCCGTGCGCTGCTGGGGTGCGGTGCCATTCTCTCGAGCGGTGTTTCCGTTGGCGTTGGCGGGAAGTAAGCTGTGTCTGTGGTTAGCCTCTCGTTCTCTCGGGATCTTGTCTCGAAGCACTGGCAGCTTGTGGCACACTCACTATTGTCATTCTGGTGGGGGGGCGTAGCTGGTCTTTGCATCCCATCCATGGTCATGGTCTCAAACTTGGCAACGCGGCCCAGGATGCCGTTGCTGATGCGCCGCGAGACCCGGCGCGTGCTTGACGTGTCTTCCTCGGATGCCCAGCCTTGCGGCGATGCAGCCGCACTGTTGCACAGCGCGGCGGCATTGCTGGCGTCTTGGAAGCTCGCATACGCGGATGGAGACTGGAGACCATGCTGCTGGTTGGGAGCGGCAAAGAGCTGGAAGTCTTGCTGGTTCAAGGGCAGGCCACCGCCGGAGAGCGTTTTCCTCATCATGGCGGCGGTGGGCCCATTGTAGAAGTCAAAGGCAGCAGACGAGCAGTCCTGCTGCTGCTGCCGTTCTTGGTGTTGTTGCTGCTGGTGCTGCTGTTGCTGCGCAAGGAGGAGGGCCTCCTCGTGGGACTGCTCAGCAAAATGGGCATGCGCGCCCTGGCGTACTGTGTGTTGCTGCTGCGTTTCTCGCATGAGATGCTGTTGTGTTGTGGAAAGTCCTTGGTTAGTATTTGCTGCGGCGGCCGAGGCCGCGGCCGCAGCCATGAGCTGCTGCTGCTGCTGCTGCTGCTGCTGTGACTGCTGCTGGCTCTGGCTCTGGCTCTGGCTCTGGCTGTGCAAGTGCTGGATCTGCTGCTGTCTCTGCTGGCGCTGCTGCAGCTGCTGCCGTCTCGTGTCCAAGCTGACACCTCTGCGGTGGCTGAGCTGGCGAGACGGCTGCTGTTTTGGCTGGCGCTGCAGCTGCGGTGCCTGTTGTGCTTGAGACTGTGCCTGAGCTTGTGCCTGAGCCTGCGCCTGAGCCTGCGCCTGAGCGTGTGCTTGTGCGCGCGCTTGAGCATACTGCTGCTGCTGCATGGCGGCGGCGGCGGCCTGTTGTGCTGGTGCCGACACGGTGCTAGCGGTCATCTTCATCGCCTCGAACGCAGCCACCGGCATGGATTTTTGTCTGCGGTGGAGCCGTTGGCGAGTCTGGAGAGCGCTGCTCTGCGTGTTGGTGATGGGACTGGACAGCATGGTTGGTGAGGATGCGAGGTTGAGTTCGGAATGAAAAATCGTCGGAAATTGTCGGTTGGTTGTTGTTGTCGATGTTGATATGGTCGATAGTCGGTCTGTCGTGTTTGTCGTTGTGTCGTTGATATATCGTCGTCGTCGATTCTTGTTGTTGTCGTTTGTCGAAAAAGTAGGCGCAATTAAGCGTACCTATATCGAAAAGGTAGGTTCCGAAACTGTCACCGAGTCAGTCTGCGAGCAGCCCGCGGGTCATGCCACGGCGTCCTCGACCTGTGTGTCTGCAACTCACCTCACGCAGGTGGCAAGCCAGATGGCCGGGGGAGGAAACGGGACCCCGAGGTTGTGCTCAGTCGCGGCGGACTTGGTTGGCAATGGCACAACTCGGGAGAGGGTTGTGAGAGGGAGAGGGGGGAGGGCGGTGGGTGAGGGACGAGCTCTGCTCGATGCGTTAGATGTGGTGGTTTGTTGGGAGGGGAGTTTGTTTGGTTTCTGAGGTTTCTGAGGTTTCTGAGGTTGTCTTCGTTCTCTTCTGCCTTTTTTCCCTTGTGAGAGAAAAAAAAAGAAAGAAGAAGTCACAAAAACGTTGTTTGGATTTGGTTTGGTTCTGATGCAGACTGGAAGAGGGAGCAGGCAGAAAAGAGCAGGATGGGAGAGGGGAGAGGGAGAGGGCGAGGGCGAGGGAGACTGAGCAGAGGTATGAAGTTTTATTGGAATGCTGGTGAGAGCAGCGCCGGAGCGCCGCATGATGTGAGAGCCTTTGTGTGTGTGACGTTGGGCCGCCCCTGCCCTGCTTGTTGACGGTCGTTGCCTAGCAACGGACTCTGGACGGAAGGGGGTGTGGGCAGCAGGCGCACTGGGCGCAGGAGCGGCTGGCGCCTGCCAAGATTGGACCGAATTGGCCCTGGCGCCCCAATCCCTTGGGCTGTCTCACAATATTACGAGTATGTACGAGTATCCCTGGTCGTTCCTTCCCTTTCCGCTCTGTTGTCTCTATTCTTCCATCGTAGCCGTAATAAGATATCTTACTTGTACGAGTACGGAGTGCAAAGTATTGTAATACGGCGGACGCGCCTTCCCTGGAGGCATTGCGTCGTTTGCCACACGCCCCCCCCCCCCCCGATGATGCACACGCCCTCAGCTCCTGCAAATTGGGTCGACTGGCGCCAAAAGAAAGACCAGACGGAGAAGAGGGCGCGGAGATGAGATGAAAGAAAAAAGCAGAAGGAAAGTGAACAGGGAAAAAGAAGAAAAAGAAGCAATAGAATCGCCGTGCCTTGAGGGAGGCAAGGGCGGAAAAAGGGAAAAGAGAAAAGGAAAAGAAAACGGACAGTGCAGCAACAAGGGCGCCGCGACAAGGACGGCAGGCACCAGGTAAGATTGCGAGCAGAGGGAAGGAGCGATGGTTTCTTGCGTGCGGTTGCCGGCCAACTCCGAGCATCGTATACATATAGACTGAGATGCACCAGACGTTTTCTGGCGACTTTGTCCTGTTCTTCCTGTTCTTCCTGTCATCTTGTCTCTTTGTCTTCTTTTCTTTTTCCTTCTTTCTTCTTTCTACCTCCTTGCTTCTAATCTGGCCCCATCTCCATTTCCCCAAATTGCAATTTCAGACGTCCTGCGCTGCGCAGCAGGGCCGCAAGAAAAACAACAACACAAAAGTACGGCGGCTTGTTTGCCGCGGCTTTGTTTTGCTTGCAATCTGTAAGATGCATGACGGCACTCGACTCTTCTGTGCCAGCTCTCTGTCTCCATAGCTACCGTCCACCCTCCGCCGTACCCTTTCCAGTTGAAGACGCGGCCTCGACCTCTACGAGGCGTCGTGGCTTGGACGGTTCTCTTTCCACGCTGCCGCCACAGAACGGTCTCGACGTTTGTCCACATGCCAGGGACCGAGCAAGGGAAGAGAGAGCGGGAACACGTGGGATGTGCATCCGACTCGACCAGATGCGAGCTCCAGACCCTGCAGACGGCATGAGCCAGATCGCTTCGCCGTTAGTACATATGGACTGCATCGTACGCATCTTGCTCGTATGACGACAGCGTCTTGAAAGCGCCACGTAGCATGCCTGCACTTTGTGCATCCCAGGAATGGGGGCTGTTGCTAGATCGCACCACCATGCCACACAGACAGTCGAGATCCGGCGTCCAGGGCAAGTATGCAGAAGCAGGCCGCCGGGCGCCCTCCACATGAAAGAGGATGCGTGCAGAGTTCTCCGTTCTCCTCGTACTTTTAATCGAAAACCCGATCGATCGGGATTCGTCTCTTTTGGGCAGACCCTCTTTAGGGCCTGGCCTCGTCGCATCGTGACAGGAATGTGCGATGTCTACCGAAGTCTACCACCTAGTCGCATCCTGAATCGCCTCTCAAGCGGCGTCTTGGTCACGATGTGCGTTATGCGTCGCCTTCCGCTTGTGCAGCAGGGAAGAAGGGCGAGCACCATGCACGGTAAACAGCGTGACGGCGTCTGCAGCGTCCGTGGGGGACTGGCGCTTGTGACGTTGCTCCATGCATGGTAAGCTGTCGATGAAGGGACAATCACGACACAGCAAACAGCGCAAAAACGAACAAAACGAACAAAACGAACAAAAAAACAAGAACGATCACAAACTACCACAAACACGTCCGAGGCGGCACCGGGCAATCTCGGATCCCAGTAGCTCGGGAGCGGCATTGCTTTCGACGTTTATGCCCGGCACCCGCAGGCGGGAGGATTCAACAGAATACCCGGATCGTGTCATATGTAAGATCTTAAGATACTTACGGAGTACAGCGCTGTGCCTCGAAAAGCGACGATCGACTTTCGCGTGGACAAGGCAAGATATGGCAAGGGTGATCTCCGATCTCCAGGTGGACGGGCGCTCGTCACGCTGGGCTGTTCTCTTGCCAGTGCGATCCAGCACCGCAGGAACCCAGCAGCAGCACCTTTGACGGGTCTGTGTACTCGTATGGAGCATAAGCAGTACGACGTGCACGTCTGGCGTTGCTTTGTTGACTTGCGCCTGAAAGTAATATGCAAGTAAGCGCCTGCTCCTTTACTTGCATTCCATGCGGTGGGCATAGCGGGGCAGGGGCCCTGGGGCGCGGCTTCACCCTGCCCCTGTATTTTGGTCCCCTATTCCCGTAGCACAGATTCGCCAGTTCCCCCCCCACCCCCCTCGCGTGGTCCGTGCATCTCCAAGACAACAAACGCTGCCCACCCGCCCTGCCGCCGCCGGCTGCCGCCACCGCCAAATCACACAACGCATGCAGACGGCGACACACCACACCACTGCAGCCACCACGCCTCGGCCACAACCCGAAAAGTTCCCATTGTCGTTTTCGTGCCCCTGCTAGGGCAAGCCGAAATCAACCCACCCTGCGGCTGCCAGCTTTTTCCCAGTGGCCTGTGGTCTGCGCGAACCCCGCGACATTATTGGGCAGCGCCCCCCCAGCGAAAGCCAGAGCGAAAAGCGACCAAAGAAACGCTGGCCGAGCAGCAGGGACAAAATTAGCAGTGAAACGCCCCCCCTCAGACGAAAAAAGAAAGAAAAAGGGAGCATTCACTTTGCGGGCTGTGACAGGAGAGACATCGGACGACCCCCGCGCCGTGCTACTTTGAGTAAACGGCATCCGTGCCCTTCTTTTCTTCCTCCTCCTCGTCACCCCCCCCCCCTCCCCCCCCCTACCTCCTCTCTCTCCCTCTCTCTCCCTCTCTCTCTCCTCACCCCTCTCTCCTTACCGCCCCCTACCATGTCCGGCAATACTGTCCGCGGCACGCCAAACCGTGGCCAGCCCCGCGGCGCCATTCCCTTCAACAACAACAGTCCGGCCGCCGGCTCGAGCATACCGCGGCCCGTTCTCGACAGCCACAGCCATGTCGGCTCCGAAACCGGTGCTGCCGCCGCGGCCACCGGTGGCGGCGGCGGCGGCGGCGGCGCGCCCTCGAGCGTGAGCGCCAGCCGGCAGAAGCAGTCAAAACGGGATGAGGTGAGTTTGGGCCCCGGTCCCCGTGCCCCTCCCGTTCCCCCCCTTCCCCCCCGTGAATGCATCACCCCACCTGGCCGGCGGCTAACAGACCGGGGAACGCCTAGGCCATTCGCCGCAAACTCGAAAACGACCTGTCCAAGAAGAAGCAGACGGTGCCCGGCCGCACCCGCAGCTCCCGCAAGGCCCCCCCCGGCACCGTGCTGGCCCTCAAGCCGAGCCCCGCCCTGCAGATCAAGCCCGCCACCACCGTGGCCGAGGCCGCCCAGCTCATGGCCGCCAAGCGCGAGGACTGCGTGCTGGTCACCGACGACGACGACCGCATTGCCGGCATCTTCACCGCCAAGGACCTGGCGTTCCGCGTCGTCGGCGCCGGCCTGAAGGCGACCGCCGTCACGATTGCCGAGATCATGACCAAGAACCCGCTGTGCGCCCGCACCGACACCAGCGCCACCGACGCCCTCGACCTCATGGTGCGCAAGGGCTTCCGCCACCTGCCCGTCATGGACGAGAACCAGGACATCTCGGGCATCCTCGACATCACCAAGTGCTTCTACGACGCCATGGAGAAGCTCGAGCGCGCCTACTCCTCGTCGCGCAAGCTGTACGACGCCCTCGAGGGCGTGCAGTCCGAGCTCGGCGCCAGCCAGCCGCAGCAGATCATCCAGTACGTCGAGGCGCTGCGCTCCAAGATGTCCGGCCCCACCCTCGAGTCCGTGCTCAACGGCCTGCCGCCCACCACCGTCAGCGTGCGCACCTCGGTCAAGGAGGCCGCCCAGCTGATGAAGGACAACCACACCACCGCCGTCCTCGTCCAGGACCAGGGCGCCATCACGGGCATCTTCACGAGCAAGGACGTCGTCCTGCGCGTCATCGCCCCGGGCCTCGACCCGGCCAACTGCAGCGTCGTGCGCGTCATGACGCCGCACCCGGACTTTGCACCCATGGACATGAGCATCCAGGCGGCGCTGCGGAAGATGCACGGTATGTCCAGCGTCGAGCCCCCCTCATTCCCTCCTTCCCCCCTTTCCCCCCCCGCCCGACCTAGAAACTAACGCGACGCAGATGGCCACTACCTCAACCTGCCCGTCATGAACGACGGCGGCGAGATCGTCGGCATGGTCGACGTGCTCAAGCTGACCTACGCGACGCTGGAGCAGATCAACACCATGTCGAGCGGCGACAGCGAGGGCCCCGCGTGGAACAAGTTCTGGCTGTCGCTGGACCACGAGACCGAGTCCATGGTGTCGGGCGACGGCAGCCACCACCACACGCACATGACGTCGTCGCGCATGATGTCGCCCGAGCTGACGCGCGACGCGCACGGCCACATCCACCACGGCCGCGTCGACAGCGTGGCGCCCGGCGACTCGGCGTCGCACGCCGGCATCGACTCGCCGCCGCGCTCCGCGCTCGCGCCCATCACGCCCGAGCTGCCGCCCAGCGAGGTGCCCTTCCCCTTCAAGTTCAAGGCGCCCAGCGGCCGCGTGCACCGCCTGCAGGTGACCGCCGCGCACGGCATTGCCGTGTTTGTCGACAACGTCACGTCCAAGCTGGGCGCCGTCGAGTGCGAGATGATTGGCGGCGTGCCCGCCGTGGCCGACGGCAAGATCGCCGGCGCCGGCTTTGCCCTCAGCTACCTGGACGACGAGGGCGACTCCGTCTCCATCACGGCCGACCAGGACCTGCTGGAGGCCATTCTGCTCGCGCGCCAGGGCCGCCGCGACAAGGTCGACCTGTTTGTGCACGACCCGTCGTCGCCGCCCGTGGCTGCTGCGGCGGCTGCGGCGCCCGCCGCGCTGGTGGCGGCGCAGCAGACGCCCGGCACGTCGTCGCCGTCGGAGCAGCACGCACCGTCGTCGGGCGTGCGCAGCCGGCGCGGTGCTGCGGCGGCGGCGGCGCGGTCGTCCGGGTCCTCCTCGGACTCCGAGGAGGCCGACTCGGACGAGGCCGACTCCGAGGACGAGCGCCAGCGGAAGCTCAGGGCGGCGCGGCGGTCGCGGCGCAACAACCGCAGCAACGGCGGCAGCATCGGCGGCGGCAGTGTGGGTGCGGCGAGCAAGGCCTTTGGCGCGTTTGCGGCGAGCAGCTTCGGCACGGGCACCGACGACCAGCTGATCGCGGGCGTGCCCAACGACCTGCTGCTGCCGGGCGCGATTGTGACGCTGTCGGTGGTGATCCTGGGCGTGTTTACGATTTCACGGTTGACAAGATAAAGGTCGGCCTGACGCCTGTTGCTTTTTGCCACTTTGTGGTGTCTTTTTTTCTCCTGTCTATCTTTTCTTCGGTTCTTCGCTTTCAAAGAATCCTCTTCCATGAAAGCAGCAAAAAAGACATGTATGCGTTTCTTTTGTGTTTTTTTCGTGTTTATGTGTTTTTGTTTTCTTTCTGTTTTTTGTTCCCCCGACGCTTCTCTCCACTTCTTCCTATGTTTTCCGGGCCGGCCGATAGAGAGGGGAGCTACCAATGATGCACATAATACTATGATGACTTCTCTACAGCAAGCCGCGTGCGTGTTGACGTTGTGTGTGAAGCGTAGGCGATGCTGTCATTTTGTGGTTGGCCAATCAGAGTGCAGAATTGATAAAAGTGGGTCACGGGAAGGGGAGGGGATTCCCCGGGTGCCGAAAAAAATAGGCTGAGCTTTCGCTTTGCATTTTTTCCGCGATATCACCAAATCGCACCAGACCACGACGACCACGCACGGCCAAGTCGGACCCCCCCCCCCCCCCCCCCCACAAGCCCAAGCGAACGCCATTGACCTGCCAAGGCGACCGCCATGATCATCCGGAGCGTCACGCGGCAGGGTGAGTTGCACGTGTTCGTGGACGTCGTTTATTTTTTGCGTTGCCGGCCAGCTGACCTCCCTTCTCTCCCTCCTCTCCCCTCGCAGGCCGCAACGCGCTCTTTGTCCCTGCGTTCCGCCAGCTCGGCCGACAGGCGCTGTCGACCGAGGCCGCGAACGCTTCCGCCACTTCGTCCGAGACGTCCACCTCCTCCGCCTCCGCCTCCGCCTCCGCCTCATTACCACAGTCGTCCGACGCCCCGTCCCACCAAGCACGGCAGCAGCAGCCGCCCGCCTGGGGCGTCCGCCGCGCCAGCGCGGCGCCGGACACGGTTGCGCAGGACTTTCTCACAATGACCAAGCTGCAGCGCAAGACCAAGCGGCTCGGGTCCAGCGTCGAGCGGCGCTACGTGCCGGCGGACCTGGTGCGCAACCCGCCGGCGCCCAAGGACATCTCGCTGGAGCTGCTGATGGCGTCGCAGACGCACATGGGCCACCACACGTCGCTGTGGAACCCGGGCAACTCGCGCTACATCGAGGGCGTGCGCGCCGGCGTGCACGTCATCTCGCTCGAGCAGACGGCGGCGCACCTGCGGCGCGCGGCGCGCGTCGTCGAGGCGGTCGCGTACCACGGCGGGCTCGTGCTCTTTGTGGGCACGCGCAAGGGCCAGACGGAGATCGTCGTGCGCGCCGCCGCGCTCGCGCAGGGCTGCCACCTGTTCACGCGCTGGACGCCCGGCGCCATCACGAACCGCGACGCCATCCTGCAGCGCGCGGAGCTGCGCATCGTCGACGAGCTCGACCGTGACCGCTCGGCCGACGGCTTCGAGGCGCTGCTGGCCGCGTGCCGGCCCATCGCGCCCGACCTCGTCGTCGTGCTCAACCCCATGGAGAACCACGTGCTGCTGCGCGAGTGCGCGTGCGCCACCATCCCCACCATCGGCATCATCGACACCGACGCCGACCCGGCGCGCGTCACCTACGCGATCCCCGCCAACGACGACAGCCTGCGGTCGGTCGCCACCATTGCCGGCGTGCTGGGCCGCGCGGGCGAGCTGGGCCAGAAGCGGCGGCTGCGCGACGCGCAGCGCGGCGTCGTGGCGTGGGAGAACCCGACGGACGTGGCGCGCTACATGAAGACGCAGAACCTGCGCGGCGTGCCGATGGAGGAGCGCGACAAGCTCGAGCTGATAAAGATCAGGCAGAGGACGAACATGCTCTCGGTGAAGCGGCTCTTCTAGAGACGCGCCGGGCGAGGTGGCGAGTTTGGGTTCCCCCCTGCCTCCCGTCTGCTTCCCGTCTGCTTTATTGCGTTCCGTTCGTTGTATCATTGTACCATTATCCTCTCCAAGCAGTATTATCGTGTGCCGCCAAAACCCAAAAATCAAACGTCCTTTCGCATGCAGCGTCCAGCGGCGGCGACAGATGCCTCCAGGAGAGGACGTGATGCCGTATAAACGTCGGCACGTGACTCCCGATCCAAGCCGACGCCGTTCACCCGCTGCCGAGGTTTCTGCCAAGGCGAGCTGGCGGTTGTTCGCTGCTGCGACCTGGTTCGTAAGATACCTTGCTACGGCCTGTCATATTCCCCATCCCTGTGGCCCGTCGCAGGAATCAATTGTGTGTGTGCGCGTGTGTGCGAGTCGGCGTCGGCGTCGGCTGCCAACTGCCATCCCACAGGATCCACTACAGTGGGTAGACGTAATACGGAGGAGCCGCCAAAACAGCCAACGGTCCGAGTGGGTGGGCGTTCTTTTCGGTCCGGCCAGGCCAGGCCAGGCCAGGCCTGTGCCTGTTCTCCAGCGCGCCAGGCAGCCCACTAAAACAGCACACCCAGCGCAAGGGCCGTCGCACCTTCCTGTCTACGGCGAGCTCGGCTGGTGGCTGCTTCCTCGTTTGGAGCCTCAGGTCAGGGCCGCCAGCTCTTTCCCCCTTTGCTCGCTTTCCCCCCCCTCTCCTTCCCTCTTTCGTTCTTTCCCTCTTTCCTTCTTCCCTCCTCCCGTCTTCCCTTATTTGTCTCCATCGCATCGCGCAATTCCGTCTCTCTGAAGCTTCCAGCTTCATCCGCGTCGTCCCCAGGTATCTTACGACCCCCCCCCCCCCCCCCAATCGCCCCCATCGCCCCCAATATTTTGCCCTACCCCTCTCTCGCTCTCGCCCGCCGTTTTGTTGGGGTTGGGGTCCTTTTTTATTGCTGCTCTGGCCGCCCTGCAGATCGTGCCGAAGCCGCCCCTCTGCACGCCGTTTTCCTCTTCCTCCTCGTCTTGCTTCCTCGCACACACCGCCGCCATCAACCCGGGATCGGCATCGGGTCGACGCAGCTCGCCGCCCTGCTCCTGAGCGCATTCGCATTCGCATTCGCTGACCTGCCCGCCCGACAGATTGTCTTTGTCCCGTCTGCGGGCGCTCCTCGGACCAACCCGACGCGGCATTGGCTGCCCTGACTCACGTGACGTCTTGCCAACGGCATTCATTCCCGATCCTCGGCCCCCCCCCCCCGCCGGGCTCCCCGGTGACTGCCGTCCGCCATGCCTGCCATCATGGACGACCCCGAAGCGCCCACCATCTACCGCGTCTCCGGCGCGGCGCCGTACCCGGACGCGGCAAACCCTGCGCTGCCGGCCAATGTCGTGCCGCGCCAGGTGACGCTGCGCGACCGCCAGACCGTGGCCACCATCGTGCCCTTTGCGTCGCGCACCCAGGTGCCGCCGTCGCTGCTGCTCTATCTCAGCGACCAGTTCCGCAAGGAGATCGAGGGCGGCGACACCTACCCCATGGTCGAGCCGCTGGCCTTTGAGAAGTTTGCCAGCTACTGGTTCCAGAACTTTGGCGCCATCATGCTGCTGGGCCGCATCGAGCGCCCCGACGACGTCGTCGAGGGCCGCGACTGGAGCAAGGAGTGCCTCGGCAGCTTCTACATCAAGCCCAACTACCCCGGGCGCAGCAGCCACGTCTGCAACGCCGGGTTCCTGGTCACGGACGCGTCGCGCAACCGCGGCGTCGGCCGCCTGATGGGCGAGACGTACCTCGACTGGGCGCCCAAGCTCGGCTACACGTACTCGGTCTTCAACCTCGTCTACGAGACCAACGTGGCGTCGTGCAAGATCTGGGACGCGCTGGGCTTCAAGCGCATTGGCCGCGTCAAGGGCTGCGGCAACCTCAAGAGCTACCCCGGCCGCCTGGTCGATGCGATCATCTACGGCCGCGACCTTGTGCAGAACGGCGACGCCGATGATCTCGTGAGTGATGACCGTTTCGACAAGATCAAGTTCTACCTCAAGTACGGCGAGTATCCCAACGGGGCTGACCGCGCCGAGAAAAGCAGACTCCGTAGCGCCGCCACCACCTACAAGCTGCTCGACGGTGACGTCCTCATGCTCAAGGACAAGGAGGTGGTCTCGAACCCCGACCGCCAGTTCGCCATCGCCCGCGAGATCCACCTGCAGCAGCACGCCGGCATCAACAAGACAACCGCCACCATTGCCGAGCGCTACCACTGGACGCGCATCAAGGACACCGTGTCCGACGTCATCCGCAACTGCACCCACTGCAAAGAGCCCTCCAAGACCTCCCTCCCGCCCGGCGCCCCCGGTGCCACCGACCCTCCTTCATTATCTATCGCCAGCAACGGCAACAACAACAACAACAACAACAACATCATCATCAACAACAGCTCTTCAGCCTCCCCCACACCCATGCCAGTCTCCAACTCCCCGCCAATACACGCATCCGCTTCCAGCATCGCCGCCGTTGGTCCGTCGTCCATCCCCATGGAACAGGACGGCAGACCAGCCGACGACCACGCCCACTCGCAGAGCCACACACACAGCCCACCTTCTCCACAGCCACCACCGCCACCACTGCCACGACCTCTCTTTGCCGTGACGCCCGACAGCTACAAGGGCATCCGCGGCCCCGTGTCCGCAATGTCCATCGGCCAGATCCTGCGCGCTCCCACCGAATCGCCGATTCCACCGCACGCGGCACTGCCCGGCCACAACCCAATGCTGCAGGACCAGCCACGCGGACTCCACCCCGTCCAGCACCCGTCGCACCATGGCCTCGACTCGATGCTGCCATTGCCCAACCCCCACTCCTCTGTCTTCCAACCAATCGACCCCAAGATCATCAGCCAGCCGTCACCGCCAGGGCATGCCCACCCGCTCGCCCAGCACCACGCCCAATTCTCGCACCACAGCCACGCCCAGCCCGTGCACGCGGGGCTCGGAGCGAGCACGGTCTCGGGGCACCACGCGCACCACCAACTCAGCCAGCCGCCTAGTCACCAGCTCGGCCACCACCACAACCCACACCACCACGCCGGTGTTGTCCACGGCGATCCTTTCGCCTCGTTCCATGACCCGGACACACACGGCGCGCACCACCAGCTCGGCCACCAGCACCACCACACAGCGGATGCCTTTACATCGCTCTTGAATGCCCCAGACGACGACGAGATTGTGGGGAGCGACAGCTCCGGTGCTGGTGTCGGGGGTGGCACGGACGGGACTGGCATTGGTGGCGTCGGCGTCGGCGTCGGCGTCGGCGTCGGCGTCGGCGTCGGGCACCATCACCCCCACAGCCAGATGCACGACCATGCACAGGCGCACGCCCACAGCCATCCACAGCAGCAGCACCATGGCCATCCCGGCATGCACGATGCACGGGGGGTTGTCGTGGGGGTCGACGACGACGAGGCAGAACGCGAGGCGGCCGTCGACCGCGACCTGGACATGCTTATTGAGCCGCAAGACGAGGACGAGGACGATGTCGCCAATGCCACCATGGGCACCAACAGCGCCGGCGGCCACGCCGCACATGGCAATCTTGGTGTCGCGAGCTTAGCGGGCATGCAACACATGGCCCAGGGGGGCGCAGGTGCATCTGCCACGGGCCTCGGCCACTCCGCTGTCGTCTCGCACCAGGCCCACGACGACATGAGCAACGACATGGGCCACGACATGAACGACGACAGCATGCACCATGATATGGGCCTCGGGCTACACCAACACCACCATCAGCACCACCACCACCACCACCACCAACACGAGCCGACCCTGCATGACGACATCGTGGACAACATTGTTGGCGTCGTGGACGATGTCAACATCAACGGAGGCAACGATGGCCACGACAACAGCAGTCACGGGAACGGCGGTGCTTCGACGGCCCACGGCCATGCACATCTCGCTGCCAGCAACAACAATAACAACAGCGGCGGCGGCGGCGGCGGCGGCGGCGGCGGCGGCAATGGCAGCAGCAACAACGGTAGCAGCAACAACGGCAACAACAACAGCAACCTGCGGCCCGCCATGGACCTCGAGCCCGACCAAGACCCGACCGCGGACGGCAGCGGCGGCCCTGCTGGCATCAACCGGTTCATCTCCAAGATGGACATTGGCCGGCTGCTATCGTCGGGCGAGGAGGCCGTTTCCGGTGGTGGCGGCGGCGGTGACGGCGGTGGCGACGACATCGGCGGAGGAGACGACTCTGCGGGCGGCCTCAGCCTCGGCCTCGGCGTTGGTGTCGGTGTCGGCGGCAAGCTGGCCGACGACGACCGGCTGGAGGACATGCAGTTCAGTGGCCTGCCCAGCGCGCACTAGTCAGCGTTTGGCGGCATTGTTGTGTGACAGCACCAGACAGAGCGACCTTGAGAGAAGCACTTTTTTTTTTGGAAACGGGTTTTGTTTCGTCTTTTTTTTTTCTTGGCCAAAAAAACCGTGGTTGGGTAGCGAACAGGATGCCTCCCTAGATTGTAGTATCTTCTTGGTGGCGTTGTTGTTTTTTCCTTCTTTTTTTTTTCAAAACATTGGTGTGGCGATATCCCCCTCTCTTGGATTTTTCTTCGTCTTTTCTTCTTTTCTTCTTTTCTTTTCTTCTTGTCACTCTTTTTTCTCTCCCTTTCTACACATACATATTTTTGGACATATTTTTGGGCATCTTCGCTTTGCAGCATCCGTTGCAATGCGACTTTCCTCTTCTTCTTCGCCCGAGAATGTAGATACGTTGTCGTATGGAACACAAACTCACAGACTTGGGAGAGCGGCCATGTACGCACGCCCGTCCCCCACGGCAGATGTGCTGGAAAATCCGCATTTGTGCCTTGTTGTTTTTCTGTCTCATTTTCATTGCCTCGTCTATCTTCAAAAAAACCAAGGTATCATGTCCCACAACGAGGCTCCCCTACCCTCCCTCCCTCCCCCCCTTTCCTCCTCCTCCTCAACCGCAAAAAATGTTTTGTGTTCCTGTACATTTTGAGAGAGAAAACCGGCATCATGTCTTTGTAATTTTTTTTTACTTCTTCTTCTCCCCCTCCTCTCCGGCCCAGGGCCATTGCTATTCCGTCCTAGAGATTTCCACTTCTCCAACGTGGACGTTTTTCCCCCCCTCGTCTACTACCCCTACCCTCCCTTACCGCATCGGCATTCCCCGGCCGCGGCCCCGCAGAGCCCGCTGTGCGGCGCCTGGCGGCAACGCCCGGCCCGGCGCCTGCGGCTGGGCGCTCTCTTCGTTGCGGATGGTCTCGTCGACACTGAGGATCAGGCAGCTCGCCTCGGTGGCGGCCTGCAGCGCGTTGATCTTGACGAGGGCGGGCTCCCACACAAAGCGGTCCATCATGTCGGCGACGCCCTCGTGCTGGAAGTCGACGCCGGCCCAGGTGTGGCCGCGGTGGCGGTGCTCGACGCGCAGGGTGTTGAGGATGTCGGTGGCGTCGAAGCCGGCGTTGTCGCACAGCTGGCGCGGGATGACCTCGAGGGCCTTGGCAAAGCTCTTGATGATGGCCTGCTGCTTGTGCGGCACGTTCTTGTCGGCAAACTGGTGCAGGTAGGCGGAGACCTCCATCTCGCAGGCGCCGCCGCCGCCGACGATGCTGCGGTTGCGCAGCGCGCGCTTGACAATCATGATGGCGTCGTGCAGCGAGCGCTCGACCTCGGCGATGAACTGCTCGGCGCCGCCGCGCAGCACCAGGGTGCAGGTGCGGGCCTCGGGGCAGTCGGCAAACAGGTTGAAGCGCTCGCCGCCGATCTGGCGCTCGTCGAAGACGCCGCACGTGCCCAGGTGCTCGGCGCGGATGTCGGAGCACGTGGACTGGACGGTGGCGCCGGTGGCCTGGACGACGCGCTCCATGTCGTCGGGGGCGACGCGGCCGGCGCAGAAGACGTCGCGGTCGGCAAAGAACTGGGTGGCGAGGTCGCCGATGGGCAGCTTGGAGAGCACGACCTTGGCGCCGGTCTTGTAGACGGCCTCGAGCTTGTGGAAGATGATCTGCCACTCGGCGTCGACAATGGCCTGGTACTCGGAGACCTGCTCGACGCGGACCTCGGCATTGTCCTTTTCCGCCTTGAGCTCGAGCTCGACGTTGAGGCAGACAATCTTGGGCTTGGTAAACGACTTGGGCTGCTGCTCGAAGCCGGCGTAGCTAAACGTCTTCTTGAAGGCGACACCGTCGACGAAGAGCGAGTCGGTCAGGGAGCCGCCGGGGATCTTCTTGATGCCTATTAACTTTTCGTCGAGGTCGTCCTGGTCGAGCGAGAGCACGGCATCCACCACCACTGCAGAGGTTAGCACGGGGGGGGGAGAGGGGGGGTGGGGGGGGGACAGTTTGTGACATGGGTAGGGGAAAAAAAAAAGAGACCTACTCTTTGTGAAAAAGTCCGTGTTGCGCTTGATCAGCTTGCTGGTCATGGCCGTCGCGGCCAGCTTGGTCAGCGTCTCGCGGCGGTTTGCCTCGTCGGTGACGACGGCAATCTCCTTGATCTTGTTGACAGCCATGGCGCAGGCCCTCCGCAGGCCCTTGATGATGGTCTGCGAGCTGACGCCCTGCTCGACGTGCTCCTTGATCTCCTTCAGGATCTCGCCGGCCAGCACGACGACCGAGGTCGTGCCGTCGCCAACCTCGGCGTCTTGTGACCGCGCAATGTCGACGAGGATGCGGGCGGCCGGGTGGACGATGTCGAGCAGCTTCATGACGGTGGCGCCGTCGTTGGTGATGGTCTGGCGGCCGTTGGCGTCGACCATGAGCAGGTCGCCGCCATAGGGGCCGAGGGTCGACTTGATGGTGGCCTGGACGGCGAGACAGGCATTGATGTTGGAGACGATCTGGCCCTTGCCTTGTGAGGCGTCCGTGCCTGGAGGGGAGAGGGAGGGGGGGACAAGAGTTAGCAGGGCCGTCGGCAACAATGGAGGGCAGGGAAGAAGCTTACCCTCTTTGAGGACAATGATGGTGGGTGTTTGCCCTCCGAACGACATTGTTGCAGAGGCAAGACAGGAACGAGGTGGGGGGGAGGAAAGAAGGAAAGAAAGAAAGAAAGACAGAAAGAAAAAAAGAAAGAAAGGAGGCGACAAGTCGGTCGACAAAGGTCGAGCAAGGTCTGCGAGGCGGCGGGATGGTCACGTCTGGCTCGGCGACTATGGTCCGTGGTGTGTGATGCTGCGCGGCACGGAGACGGGCGAAAAGGGGCGTCGGCGGTGATGCGGGCAGTGGTGCTTGGTTTTGCAGCCAGAGCTTCCAAGGCTTTCGAGAAGCTCCCGAAAAAGGTCAGAAAGGCCAGAAAAATTATCCCACAATAATATGCTGCCGCCTATCGCAGCAGGGGGAAGGGGCGACAGCCAAACGACCAGAGAGGCCCCGCCATTGATTGCAAACCGCCCCGCTAGGTGCTCCCAGGTGGTGGTGGTCACATGCTGGGTCACCTGTGCGCATGCGGGGCGTCGCCTTATAGAGCCACTTACCAGCAGGAGCTTTCATTAAACAACGACAAGGTCCAGTGGCCAAATGGCAAGGCGCTTGGCTACGAACCAAGAGATTGCAGGTTCGATCCCTGCCTGGATCGTTTTTTTGCCATTACGGCGATTTACGTGTTTTTCCTTTTCTTTTTTTTCGACGTTGGGATGCTGTTTGTTCTTATTGATCGGTTTCTTTACAGCTCCTGCACTTTTTTTCGTTTTCAGTGTGGTTTTTGCTTTTTTTTCGTTTTCCTTTTTGTTTCTTTGCTTTCTGATAATTATTTTGTTCATGTTAGTTCTTTTATTTATTATTTTTATCTTTCTTTTCTCTTCTCCCTACTTCTTTTCTTTCCTTCTTCTTTCTTTCCTTCTTCTTTCTTTCTGCCCACCCCCCTCCCTCGCATGTTCGCTCCTGCCCTCTCTCACCTCTGTCCCTGCCCTCGTTTGCTTCTCTGCCTCCGCACCTTCCTCGCCATTCTGCACCACGTGGCCCAGCTTCCGTGTCTCGGAATGGACGGCGATGCATTGCTTATGCAGCTTCAGCGCCGCAAGCTGGCCCGCCACAACAGATGTTATGACCCTCTACTCCGTACGTTTCTGCAAGACATCTTTCTACGGTGCCGAACACGGAACGCCGAAGGAGACACTGATTTCCCGAAAACCCAAACACCCGTAAAGGCAACTGAACGGCGTTCTTGTTGCCAGAGACCGCCCACTACCAGAGGCACGTGACGAGACAGCGTCAACACCACGTGACCCTGCGCGTGTGGCAGCGCGCCAAAGCAGCACGAGAGCTTTGCCACGCAAAACCCAAAAGCTCCAAAGCTCCAAAGCTCCAAGCAAAGCTTCATCCGCTGCCTCTCCAGACGGCCCGAGCAGCAGCGCCCGCCCACAGCATTCCCTACCCACGCCAGCACCGCATTGCATCCATCATAGCGAGCAGGCCAAGTACTGTATTTTATTTGTGTATCTCCAACGGAACCCGCGGCCGCCTGTGCGGTCCTCGCCCTCTCACCGGTGCATCGCCGAGTTTTTCTTTTTTCTTTATCTTTTTCTTTTTCTTCTCCTGCTTCCCCCCCCGCCCCCCCCCCCCTCCGTTCCGACCATGGCAGTCTTTGGCCAGCGCCTGCGGCAGACGCCACACAATCTCCAGTGCCTGTGCGTACCTGCGTGGTTTCCTGCTAAGCCTCCTCCCGGCCTGTCTGCTAACCGCCTCGTCTCCCCAGCTACGACTTCAAGCGACGCGTCTACTGCGTCAAGACGTACCCCGTTCTCTCGCCCCAGGGGGCTAGCATTGTCATCTACGGCCACGAGAATGGCATCTCGGTTGTCTGGCGCGGCGGACGGCGCCTCAAGGACGCGAAGAAGCCCGAGCCGAAACCGGCCCCGAGAAACGACTCGGTCATGATCCTCGACTCCGACTCTGACGACGGTGCCACATCCGCCGCCGCATCTGCGTCGGCTGCTGCCTTTGTCGACAGGCCGGTATTTGAGGACACGCTCGCTGCCACCAACGAGGGTGGCTTTGCCGAGGTGGTGCAGACGCTGGACCTCGCCCTGAACCAGGCTGTTCTCACCATCGCGACGCTACCCATCGCGCCCTGTGCGGCCAAAGACGCCGAGCCCAGCCTTCTCCAGGAGCAGATGGTCTTTGCCATCACCTGCCGTGCCACGTCCAATGTCTTTGTGGTCACGCTGCCCCTCACGCCGCCCTCGAACGAGAGCAAAGCACGGCCCCAGCTGCGGGCCAACCTGCTTGCAGGCAACCTTGGAAACGGCGCCTTCGGCGACGCGCTCGTCCCGCTCGGCAGCCAGAACAAGCGCTGCGAGGGCGCCGCCATCGTTCTTGCCAAGACAGCGGCGGCTGCTGCTGCGGCCCCTTCGGCTTCGGGCGCCTCGGGCGCCTCGGGCGCCTGGGGCGCAGGGCCCCGCGCAAACGCCGCATCGCCGCCAACGCGCGTGATTGTCGCGGCACATTCGCGCGAGGCATCGGGAACCCTGCGGCTGTGGGATGTGACGGTCGGCACCAAGCGCGCCTCGTCCGAGCGCCCCATCGAGCCGTTCCAGACCGAGTACCTGCCTAGCCCCCTCTCGGGCCTGGCGTTCAACCCGACCCACCCAGCACAACTCCTCGCGGTCGACCCCCAGCGCGCCGTCCGCGTCTACGACTACACACTCCCCGCCATTCCCTCCGACGACACGGCGGACGGCCCCTTCCCGCCCCAGGGCTCGTGGCTTCTCTCGCTCTACCCCCCCTTTGCGCGTGGCGGCGCTGCCGTTGCCGCCAGAAAGCCGATCGTGGCGGCTGCTTGGATCGCTCACGGCCACGCCATTATTGCCCTGCTCGCTGACGGGCAATGGGGCATCTGGGACATCGACCGAACAAGCACATCGAGTGGCAGCAGCAGCGGTGGTGGCGGCGGCGGTGGCGGCGGCGCCTTTGGCGCCGGATCGGCCACATCTGGACTTCGTGGCGCGGCACTCACAACATTTAGCATCTCTGGGCAGATTGAGGGCACAACGCCCCTGCGGAATCCCGTGGCCGGTACGCGGAAGTCAGTCGAGGGCGACTTTGTGCCCATGACCCCGCATACACGGCGGGACGCCCTCGCCGCCTCGTTTGCCGGCGGTGTCGAGCGGCTTGTGGCAACCCCCGGCGGCGTGGAGGTCGTGCAGCGGCAGCGGTCCCTGCGCGGCACAACGGCCGGAAAGGAGACGGCCGTGCTCTGGCTGGGCGGTGCAGACTACGTTGTGGCTGTCATACCGGACGTGGCTCGCTTCTGGGACTCCCAGCTGCGGCGAGCCTCCTCGGGCGGCGGCGGCGGCGGCGGCGGCGGCGGCGGCGGCATGAACTTGTTCTCCGGCGCCCGGCCGACGCGCATGCTTCGCGTGCAGGACATCAACGCCAGCTTGCAAGGCGAGCGGTGCTGCGGGGCGGTCATTGTTCCGTGGTCCGCGGGCCAGCCGCCGCCGACCATCAGCCAACGGCCCGCGGCCGGCGGCATGGGTGGCGACGACGATGCCGACGACGCCGACGACGACATCGGCGAGGGCACGGCCTCCGCGTCTGCGGAACGCGACCGGCCGACGGAGGTCCTTGTCCTCGGCGAGAGCCGGCTCGTGGCCGTGCGCGAGAGTGGCGCGTCGGCTGCCGGCTCCACGGGCCTCACGACACGGCTGCTGGCGGCCTCGACGCGCAAGCGGAACGTGGGCGGCGACACGGTCACGAGCGCCATCCTGGTCGAGCCCCGCACGCGCAAGCTGGGCACGGTGAAGTTTGACCTGGACGCGCTGCAAGAGCGGCAGGCCAGCCTTCGAGGAGGAGGGGCAGCGGCGGCGGCGGCGGCGGCGGCGGCGGCGGCGGCGACAGCGCGCCGGCCCCCTCTCACCAAGTCACTCTTTGAGTCGCCGCCGCGGAACAAGGCACTGCCGCCGTCGTCGGCCATGATGACACCGCCGCCGCCGCCGCCGCCGCAGCAGCAGCAGCAGCGCCGGGCACTGTCTCTGCAGCGGTCGCTGTTTGACGAGAACGAGGTGACGCTGACGCAGAGCATGATGCGGCCGCAGCGGCACACGCGGCCCCAGCTGGCCTTTGCGGGCGACCTGGACAAGGCGGCCAACGCGTCGGACGACGAGGACGCCGTGCAGGACCGCAACGTCGAGGAAGAGATGCTCGACATTCTGGAGATCGACCGCGAGCTCCAGGCCATGGGCGCGCGGCGGGACGCGCCCAATGTCTTTTTCGAGGACGCTTAGGAGGGCGTCCAGGAGGGCGCCCAGGAGGGCACCCAGGAGGGCACCCAGGAGGGCACCTAGGATGGCCGTCGCCCCCGCGCCCTCGACGGTACTGCTGCTCTTGGTGCCGCGCCGCAGGTGCAGGAGCCGTCTGGGGCCAGCGTCTCACTCCGGGGTAGGGGTATGTCGGAGGACGGGGCAGACTCTCCAGCGAGCAGCGACAGCAGCGATGAGGAGTGGGGGGAGGGTGAAGAGGACGACGTGGACGACAAGGATGACGAGGACGGCGTGGACAAAGACGATGCAGAAGATATGGAAGCGGACGGGTGGAGAAAACTGGAAGAGGGCGAGGCAACGGAAACGGAAACGGGCAACGAAACACCTGACGACGGGGCACGGGGCCGCCCAGAAAACAACCGCGAGAGCCCTCCATTTATCATTGGCGCCGGCGCCGACGCCGACCAAGGCGGCCAAGGCGGCCAAGGCGGCCAAGGCGGCCAAGGCGGCCAAGGCAACGACTGCTACAACCGGCAGTCGCTCAACCGCCTTTGGGCGCACTACTGCCGGGCGCGATACAGAGACGTTGGCCAGCTGCTGCGCAGCGCCGAGGTCCGGCAGGACGCGCGGGCGAAGCGCACGCGGCGCATCGACGTGCCCGCGATCCTGCGGGCCGTCGACAGCCAGTGCCAGGCGCGGCGGTGGGACGCGCTGTCGCGGCGGCGGGCGCACAAGATGTTTCGCAAGTGGGACCGCAAGCGCGACGAGCTCTGGGCGACGCAGGAGCGGTGGCGCCGGGGGCTCGGCGGCCCCCGCATCGACACGACGGCGCACTGGGCGGCTGCGGCCATGCCCGGCGAGGCGGTGCAGACGATGCCGCGGTACCTGCCGCCGCCGCCGCCCCGCTGTGCGTGGTGGCCGCAGCGCGCCTCCTCGTCTCGATCGGCAGCATCGGCAGCATCGGCAGCATCGGCGCGGCCGCGCACCTGGCTCCTCCGGTGTGCGACGCGGCGGGCGATGGAGCGGCAGCGCCACCCGCGGCACATGTGGGACGCGTTCCACGGGCGCCTGGCCCGCCGCGGGCGGCTGCGCGCGCTGTGGCTTGCGCACACGGCCGATCGGCGGCGCCAGATCGAGGCGTGTCTGGGCCAGCCCTACCGGCCCGACGGCGAGGCTCTCTGCAGAGGCAGTGGTGCAGCAAAAGGGGAGGAGAAGAGGGCGGGCGGCAGGAGCAGCGGCCGAAACAGCAGCGGCCGGCGCAGCAGCAGGGGCACCGGCGGCAGCACGAGCACGAGCACGAGCGGGAACAGCCGCGGCAGCATACCAGAGCTGCAGGAGGCACGGATCCGGCTCTGGGTGGCGTGGTGGCAGCGGCGGGAGGGCGAGGCGTGGCGCCTCAAGGAGGAGGCCCGCCGACGCCGGGCGCAACGCGGCGTCCCGCCCCCCGGGCTCTCGAGGCAGCGCACCAATACGGGGAGCGACAATGCTGCCACGGCGGCTGCTGCTGCTGCGGTCTGACGCCTCCGCTCACTCCTGCCGGCGGGCGGCTGGGCACGGTGTGAAACACCCCAAGGGGGACACTCCGCCGCAGCCAGGACACACCGGATGGTGGCGCGCTTTCTTCTGCTGCATTTTGTTCCTTTGTCCCAGGGGGGTTTCCCATTGCTGTTCTCCTGCACGTGCATCTATTTTGGGGGGGCAGTGGGGACGGGGCGTGCATTTGTGGCGGATTCTGCACCGCACGAGTATTCTTTTTTTCTTTTTTCTGTCTTACGATGTCACCCATAGCGAGGTAGAATAAATACCAGCAAAACGTTGTCCTTCAGTCGGGGGGTGAGAGGGTGAGAGGGTGAGAGGGCGAGAGGGCGAGGTGCGGTTCCTCTCTCGGGGCGCTGTGATGTTTCTTTCTTTCTTTTTTTTTCTTCTTTCTTTTCTTCTTTCTTTCTTTTTTTCTTCTTTCTTTTCTTTTTCTCTCTCCTTTTCTTCTTTTTCACTTTCTTCCCCGTCCGCACGGCATGGTGGAGCACAAGGCTTTAAACACTTCCATCCTTGTTCCAGGCTCTGTATTCCGAGCGGTACATCAACCCAACTGAGCCAAAAAAAAAAAAAAAGAAAGCTGAGGGGCGATGCGGACAGCAGCTCGAAGGGGCGGGGGAGCTCTTCCCCCTCCCTCTCTCTCACTCCTGTACGCGGGACCCCCTCTCGTCCGCCTCCTCAGGGACTCTGGTCCCGGGCTTCTGCTCAGCGACGCGCTTTTCACAGGAAGGCGATTTGTGAACCAATTTGCCTGCCCGGTCTCGATCGTCGGCTTTGTTGCCGCGGCTTGCCGAGACCGGGACGACAGCGCGTCGGCACATTTTCCTTTCTGTCTTTTTCTATGCGCGAGACGCGTAGGTCTATTTACTTTGCACATCTGCTATTAATAAGCGCGGGGCGTGACAGGACTTTCTTTGTCTCTCTCCTTTTCTTTTTCCTTTTGTTTTCTTTCTGATTTTCTTTCTGATTTTCTTTATTGATTTGTTTTCCTTTTGCCTCTCTCTCTCTTTCTTTTCTCTTTCTTTTCTCTTTCTTTTCTCTTTCCCCCTCCCATTCCTCCCCCTCCCTTTCTTTGTACTTGAGTCTCGTTCTCCCACCGACGGAATCCAAACAACCCGGATCCGCCGGAAGAGCAAAACGGCTTACACGCAGGTTCTCTGTTGTCCTGTGGAGCTTGCCCGTACAGCCCACCACGACCACCACTGCCCAGACCGGCCGGCATGCGTGCGTCTTTTGGTGGTGCCTGGCTGACGCTTCTGCAAGGCCTGGCCCTCCGCGCCGAGTCGAGGAACGTGGCGAGGCGCGTAATGTTTTTTTCCTTTTCATTTCTTTCTTTCTTTCTTTCTTTCTTTCTTTCTTTCTTTCTTTCCTGTTGCCTCGTCCGCTAGAGCACATGGCGAGAGAGAATACGACACGACGTAGCAACGCAGCGCGCCTCGGCATCGACATTCGAGTACGCGCACCGCTCTTATCGTGCGTTCAGCGATGCGGGATGTGTTGCTATATAGATGTATCTTGCATGTCCAGTCCCAGCCCGAGCCCGACCTCTCGCCGAATGTGTTGTCCTGCGCGGTCTTTCTGTTCTGATTACCACCCCCCGTATTGCTCGTAAAACCCCCTACCCCCCTTGTCCTTGTCCGGCTTGTCAGCTGTCTCTTCCCTGTTGCCTCCCCTGTACCGGACCGTATGTACTCTTTGATGAGGCTCCGGTTTTCTTTTTTTCTTTCTTCTCTTTCTTTCTTCTTTTTTTTTGTCCGCACGCGGCACCTTGGTCCTGCTGACACGGGGCTGCCTCTTTCTTTTGTTTTGTTCTTTTCCTTTCATCTCTTTGTCAGAGCAGAGCACACTCGTAGGATCCGGCGTCCATCGGTATCATGCACGCGGTATTTGGGATTTAAAAATAGACACAACGCCATCGACACCATCGCCCGCCTTTTGGCCCCGAAATGGATGCAACCACAGCGCATGCTGCGTCTTGCAGAGGAGTACTCCGTATTTCAACACCAACACATGCACACCAACACGTGAAAGAAAACAGAGCAGACGGCGTCTCTCGTGACGGCTGCATCCTCGTCGACACCCGCCTGCCCTTTGATGTTCCGTGCCCCCCTCGCTGCACGACGTCCTCGGAAGATTGGGCGGCGTGACTCGTCGCCTGCCCGCCGGCGTACGTCGTACTTACGGAATATACGACGTATAGACGCAAAATGTTGCTTTTGCATCTTCATTTTCCTCGCGTTCGTTCCCGCCCTCATCCCAGGCCGGGCCGCAGTTTTAACAAATCGCTGCCGTCGTTGCTTATTACGCCGTACGCCGTAGTCAACAGGTACGAGTACTTTTGTCCCCCCCATCGATTCCGCCGAAATGGAACGCGCGTGAGAAAAAAACAAGACACTCCACCGCGGTCCACTTGCCGTGGAACGTTCCCAACAAAAGGGAAAGAAGGCGAGGATGATTCCTGCGTACGAGTACGGAGTACGTCGTACACGTCTTGCGTGCCACATGCAAAGCAATATATCTTACGACGGTACGGGAGCAACATCTTACATGTGTCTCTGTATGTATCTTACCTGGTACGCGCGCATGCTCGGATGAATTTTGCATACGGAGTAGACAACACGCGCGGGTCATCAAAGCACGGATCGAGAAGGAGAAGGCGAGAAAAGGACAGGACGAGAAAATGAGCGCACCTTTGCTTCTCTCTTTCTCTCTTTCACTCTTCTTCTTTGTTCTCTTTGCCGGCGGCGCCGCGTCGAGACGCAGCAGTGGCCATGTGACAAAGGAGCATCGCTCGAAGAAGAAGAAAAGAACGCATGCTGCATACGGGACCGACCCCCGACTGGCGACGACGTGCTTATTCCGAAGATTGCCTGCTTCTCCGTGACTTGGAAACGAACCAGGCAAGGACACCGACCGACCGGCAGATTGGCAAAACCGCGGTGGCCGATCCCTGTGTTTCGTCAGGCAGAATCAAGAGAAGGGCCTAACGAATATGCTCGCACGCACATGGTATCTTGGAATACGAAATCCACCCCTCCCCGGATTGTGGAGGGCGGTGTCGACGAAGAGAGGGATCCAAGAGCACAAGCAAGGGAGGGTTTGAGAAGAACACCCAAGACAGAACAGGCCGTGGAAGAACCCAAGGAATCCAGGGGATGGTAAGGGGAGGGGGCGATTGTAACGAGTACCTTCTCTCGTAGCTGGCTGTGCCTTTTTGTTTCGACAAGGAATCCAGGGGGCGAACAAGGGGCAGCGTCCAGGGACGTGCAAGAGGCTGTGCAAACGGGGTCGTTCTGCCGCGCGCTGCTCCCATAGCAACACGACAGCCCCTGGCCCGGCTGCGCTGTATTTTCCAAGCAAGACCAAAGCGTTCCCTGCACATATGTACGACGTAAGATATATCTTACAAGGGAGACACGAGCATCGTGCTCTCTGTCCAGTCCCATCAGCATTCGTATCATATGGGCAAGATGCTGGTGCAGTCAAGGCAGACTCGCCCACTATTCATCTCGGATCGCTGCTCGCTTGCCGCGCGCTCTCCACAACGCCGTCGCCGTCGCCGCCGCGCCGCCACCACCATCCGCCATACAAAGAAAGGGAGGGCCCAGTCCACAGTCCACAGTCGACTGCAAGTACTCCGTACTCCATGTAAGACTCCCGTGCACACGCGCTTCCTGGCTGGCCGTGCAAAATGCCGTGTCAGAGAGGGGGCGTTGCCAAGGCCGCCGGCTCGGCTGAGATCGACGGGTGCGTGTGATGCATCTCAGGCGGGCGCACCAGACTTTCGTGTCTTTCTCTTTCCCTCCTGCCTCCCTCCTGCCTGTCCCCTGCTCGCGTTTGGCGGCGTCGTTTGGTTTGTTTGGCAGTGTTTCCCTTTTTCTTTATCTCTTTGGCCTGTGCCCTGTTTCATCCTTTGTTCTGCTATCTGGCAAGGGGGGACACACACGCACAGTCTCGGCTGATTGTCTCTGGCGACGAGCAGCTCGCGTTGGACAATCGCTTACGACTTACGACGAGCCGTTCCTACAGAGTTCTCGCAGCCCCTTGACAACAGCGACGCCGTCCAGCGCGAACGCTGCAGCCATCTCGCCGCGGGTTTCCGACCGGTCCGGGCTGTGTATATATGTATGTACGGAGTACATACAACGTTGATGTATCTTCTGATAAGTACAGAGCATTCGTCGTAGTGATCGGCAGCGCGCCCCTGAAAAACAGCGCGAGTTTGTTGTTCAATCTTCCGTCGTTCTGCTTCCATTTGCACAAATACAGGATACGACGGTATTCGTACTCGTACTCCGCTGTATGGAGTGAAGTGGAGTGGGGCCAGAGTGGAGCGGGACACGCGCAGCGCCAGGGGGAGGACTGTCCCCTTTCTCGCTAGCGCCTTCCGCGCCCAGCCAACCGCAGACGCCCATCCGCAACACATCCCCACACAGCCGTCCCGTCATTGGCTCCTTCCCCTACATTAGTGGCCCCGTTGGACTTGCGTCGTCAAACCACAAATAGGCCGCCCCTTCCTCCCCCCGTTGGCTGGGGCTGCAAAGTATCTTTTCCCGGGCGGCCGCCGCCTGGCTGCACTGAAAACCGTTCTTGCCGGGCAGCTACAGGGTACCTGCGTCACGCCAGGGGCCACATAGCGCCAGGTACCGATGCGATGACCGCCGTTGTGTGTTTGTGTCTGTTTGTGTCGAGTGCGTGTGTTGCTCCTTCCTCTGCTGGCGTGTCTCCTCTCTTTCCCTTTTTCGACCGCCCCTCCTCCTTCCCTCTTCCAAGATGGAGATCCACTCTAAAGCTGCAATTTCCCAGGGCTTCTTAATATGTATCTTACCACCCCCCCCCCCCCCCCCCCCCTTCGCCCCTACCGTCCACATCTCTTCCTCCTTGGCCTCCCCATCAGCCAGTTAGGAATGGGATGCTGCGTAACTCCTCCGTACTTGTACTGTGACCCACCCCTACAAACCCGGAGTCGCACCTTCCCCCAGTAGTCATCCACACCGGATCCACTCCCAGACTCGTCCCTTCCCATTTTTCCCTCTCCCTCTCGTGTTGGCGGTGCCTGCGAGCACCAGTGGCCCTTTCCTCCTGCCCATCCCTGCCCACCCCTGCCCACCCCTGCCGGCGGAAAAGTTTCTCTTGGGCTCCTTCCTCGCCCAATCTCCTCGTAATCTCCTGTTTTCTCGCTCTTTCCCTTTTCCTTCCTTCCCTCGCCCCCCACCCGACTCGCCCTTTCCTCGCCTTTCCTCGCCTTCCCTCTCTTTTCCCTCCACCCCCCCATTTCTCGCATTCTTCCCATCGTCTTGCCCTTTCGACCTCTTCTTCACGAAACACACAAACGCACCCTCACACAAACCATTCGTTTTCGGACAAGCCACTCGTTTAACCCCCTCCCCCATCATCGTTCCTCTCCTTTTTCTCTTTTTCTTTCGTTCTTCTCTCGTCTTCCAGCCTTTCCCCTTGTTTCATTCCTTTCCTTTCCCCCTACCCATTTCGCTTCTCTTCTCTCCGCGTCTTCCTCACGAATTGCGTCCATCGACAACCTCTTCGCTCCTCATCCTCATTCCATCCGGCTTCTCGCATCTTGACGATCAACGACCCCAGGCACCATCGGCCACCGGACTACGTGTGGTATTCTGAAAAAAGGAGGGCGACGGATACGACAGACTGTAGGACAGGACACGCGCGCGCCCTGGCCTTTCAATGTCTCGACACCTGTGAGAGAGTCTTCAACCAGAAGGGAAACAAACCCCCCGACAGCAAGGCACACCAAGCCGAACGAGTACAGCCCAACACCCCTTTCCCGACGAAGACGAAGACTTTGAAAGTCGATCGTGGCAGGACCAACGCATCGTCGCCGTCTTGAACAACTTTGTCCTCGAGCATCTCGACAGCTTCTCGTATCTCTTGTCATTAAGAGTCATTTTTGCTCGACGCGTCATCCACACGACATCCCCGACAACCTGGAGCCTCTCGGACGACTTTTTTCTTCTTTTCTTTCTTTTCTTCGCCTCTCAAAAAATCTACACAATGAAGTTCGTTGCATTACTTAGCTTCGGCGCTGGCCTCGTGGCCACGGCGTCAGCCGCTGCAACGACGACGACCAAGATGGGCGTCGAACAGCCATCATCGTCGCCCATTTACCTGCAGCCCGTCGTCCAGGGCTGCTTCTCGTCCTCCGGCGACCTGGTCTTCAACTCGACACAAAACTTCAACTCGCGTGGCGAGTGCGGCCAGACCATCTGCCAAGCCATGGGCAAGCTCGTCGCCGCCTCGACCCAGGGCAGCAAGTGCTACTGCGGCGACTCCTACCCACCAAACAGCACACTCGTCGACGACAAGTACTGTGACACACCCTGCACCGGCTACGGCGTGGACGCCTGTGGCGGAACTGGCTACTGGACCGTGTACAACACCGGTCTCGAGCTCTCCGGCGTCCCCTACGCAAACGACACCACGTCGTCCACGTCGTCCTCGTCGTCGACGTCCACCTCATCCTCGACCACCTCCTCGACCACGGTCGTCGGTGGCCAGACCGTTTTTGTGACGCAGACCAGCGACGCCGAGACGCCCAAGAAAAAGTCCTCCAACACGGCAGGCATCGCCGCCGGTGTCGTTGTTGGCGTCGTCGTGTTGGCTGCCGCCGTGGGTGCTGGCATTTTCGTGATTCGCCGCCGCCGCAACCGCGAGATCGAGGAGGAGTACCGCCGCAACGCTGCCGTCAACGCCTTCTTCACAAACGGCGACAAGACGCCGAGCAACAGCGGCGCCCACAGCATTTCGGACACACGGCTTGACCCCGTCATGTCCCAGCGCCGCATGAGCGATGGCAGCATTGCCGACAACGAGGACTATTCCAGAAGGATTCTCCGAGTATGTCACCCCCCTACCCCCCCTACCCCTCTCTCGTATTCCCCTCAAGCTGCTCGGTTTGTTCCAGCCATGTACTAACTGTGCCCCAAACAGGTCACCAACGCATGAGCCAGCCTCTCCCCGGGTCACGACGACGCACGAACTTTGTTTGTACTTTACTTCTTGTCCATCGGCATACTCGGCGTTTGGGTTCTTTTGACAGAGACTTTCTTTCGACTGTTTCGACAGAGATGCACTCGGCAGCCGTTTCTTTTTCCATCTCCCTTTCTCTCCCTTTTCCCATTGTATCTCGCGGCTGCCGATGGGTCGATGTTTTTCTTTTGGCGGGCGTTTCCTTTTTTTATCTCTTTCCCCCTCCAATTTGCTCTCTTTTTTTCTTCTCTCTTCTTTCTCTATGCCTTCTCTTTGATATCTTTGGCACACCAATCTATCGTTGTGTGGTTCGTGGCCATGGGCTATTTTGATAGACTTGGTTCGAGAGCGAATTCTACCTCTACTATTTTACTAAAACTACTGCACCGTCTTGAAACGGTTGGCCCTGGCATGAACATATATGGCTCCTTGCCCTTGTTCCGTCTTCTCTCGTGCCAGCAATGCATCAGTTCCGCCATTTTCTCTTATTTTACCTCCCGCCTCTTCTCCCTTCCTCCTTTCCCGGTTCCGTGGTTCTCTCTCCCTTTCTTGTCTTTTTTTTGTCTGTCCGTTTCCCTGGCGCGCACGCCGTCCTCTCTTTTGTTTCATAGATAAAAAAAACTCGATCCGTCTTCGCCTCTACGTTCCGTTGTCGTCAGGCAGATAAGATGAAGACCGCCGCAAAGCACACTTATTGTTTCCCTCGACACAGGCACTCGACGCTGTGATGTGACCGTTTTGTTTGTGTGCGTTGTAGAGGGGGGGGGGGCAGCTGCCCCTCTTGCGACGTTTCGATGAGCACCGCCGCGCACGCCAGGCCGCTTTCTCGTGCAGTCGCCGACAGAACGGCAAACTATACGACGTACAGATAGATTCGTGCACGCGCACACACACGTGTAGATTGTAGAAGAGCCCACGGACAGGGCCATGCATGGGTCCGGAGCCGGGTCGGCCGCATGCGCGACGCCCGGCCTACGATTATGCCTGTACACGAGATACGCGCATCCGCACGCGCGCCCCTCCCCCGTCGTCTCGGCGGAACACAAGGAAACCCTGCCCGGGGCAGTGGCTCGTTGGGAGGTAGCAGCGACGGTTTGCATCTGACGGATCATACGGGGGGCCGCGGTCGTGGGAACACCACAGCACCCCCGGATTGAACAAAAAAAAAGGGGCAACTCTCGGGTTTGCGCCGGTTTTGGAGTTTGTGATGGTTTGAGGATGAACGAGAAAGGAGGGGGGGGGGAACTTTGAAGCCTTTGAAGCCTTCAACCACGCCCCAGACCATCTCTGTCTCAAAGACAAGAAGAACGCCCGCAACACCAGTTTCCAAGCGTCCCGATTCGGGGGCTGTCGAAACGGCCCCCAATACCACCCCAACCGGGCATGGGCGAAGCGGTGAGATACCGGATGGGACTAGCGACATTGGATTTTTCGGGGACTTTGGGGGCGGTGTCCGTTCCTCTGGGGGGGCGGCGGAACGTCGTACGAGTACGTTTTGAACGAAGGATTGCTTTTGGCTGCTGCAGAAAAAGCGTTGCCGATTCGGCATGGAAGCGGGCGAGCAGGTGGGTGGGTGGGGAGAGGGGGGGGGGGGGGGGAAAGGAAGGGCAGCAACATATAAGGACCGCACGGGAGCGCGGCAGA
>JADHKO010000247.1:0-43244 GCA_019925425.1 Ophiostoma pallidulum | reverse complement strand
GGCTCGAGGGCGTCCCGTCACCGGCGCCGGGGCGCTGGGTTCCGCCCGTTGCGGCCTGCACCCCCCCCCCCCCCCCCGGGCGCCCCCCCCCCCCCCCCCCCCCCCTCTCCACGGGTGCCACATGGTTTCGGACGCCCAAAGGTTGCCGGCCGTCGTCGGTCGGCAGAGTGTCCGGACATAGTTTGCTCGTGCCCTACGTCTCTCCGCCCGTCGGCCTCCCTGTACCGTCGAGGCTTCGTTCCCGTCGACTCGGGTTCATCCACATAACCGGCCTGTTGAAACCGTGCTTCTTCTTTTCTTCTTTTCTTCTTTTCTTCTGTCCCTCCCGGCCACCGCTCTTCCACACTTTGTATGGACAGTGTCAAGTTCGTTCCTCCGGGCGGCCATCGTGCTTGTCTCAGCTGCTCCGCTGCCAAGGCAAAATGCGTCTTCTCAGATGACGCAGAGGTGGGCGACAGCCTCTGCCTTGGTTCCGCCGGCTTCGCCTCCGGCAGCGAGGGGCCAGACGCCGCTGCCGACGCCGCCGGATCGTCGTCTGCCGCTGGTCAGACCGAGGGCACGCTGGCCATCCCGAAATGCCAGCGCTGTGAACGTCTGAGCCGGGACTGTCTCCTGCCAACCCGGCCACGGAAAAAGCGGCGCGTCGGCGTATTAAAGTCAGTCCCATCCTCTCAAAAATTCTGTGGGAGGGGAAGGGGGGCGGTGATTGTGCCTGCTGTGTTTGCTGACACCTTTTGCCTGTCCCAGGCCCGGCACGAGCCGCTCCGCGATGGCGGTGACGGCGGCCGAATCGGCATCACCTACGCCACATGCTGGCAGACCCGGGGACGCCGGCACGGCCGCTGCAGTACATCTGGGCTCGCCATCGCCTTTGCCAGCTAGCAACGCTTCGTCGTTCTCAATACTGTCGATGCCGACACCGGCACCGGCACCGCTACCCAACATTTCCAGCGCCAGCCAACACCAACAACACCACCAGCAGCAGCAGCAGCAGCAGCATCCGAAACAGGCGCCGCTGGTGACGCCACTACCAGCACAACAACCAGGCTCCAGTGCCAATGCCGCATCCTCGCCGCTTCCGTTGGAGCAGAACCATCCCAAGGGCCGATCATTTTCAAGCAAAGGGAGCACAATAGGGCCGCCAGCAGCAGCAGCAGCAGCAGCAGCAGCAGCAGCAACACCGTCGTCACCGTCGACGATGATCCCATTGATATCACCAGCCGCTCCGTCGGCATCATCCCCAATATCTATGTTGGCGCTGCTGCCGCAACCTTTCCCGCAGCCACAACCGGTGCCCCAGCTGCGCCCACAGGCACCGACGCAAACGCCGATGATGGATCCGGGCCGTTTGAACCCGTATGCCAACAGCAGTGCCCCTGCAGCGGCGGCGGCGGCGGCGGCGGCAGCGGCTCCGGCTCCGGCTCCCCAACCGCCCCAACCGCCGGTCTTGCCGCAGCCGACAGCCTCAATTCCGGGACCACAAAATCCCCATCAGGCCCTCATCGATTCTGTCTTCCACATGGACCAACGCCAGGCAGAGGATATCCTACGCTTCTACCGCGATGCGTACAGCAGATTCAACCCGTACATGGAGCCGCCGTCCACCGACCTCAAGGTCTCCGAACTGCAAGCACAAAAACCGCTCGTTTGGTTGGTCATTGTGTTTGTCACGTCTTACCACGACTTTGAGCACCAGAGCCGCTTGGCCAAGGCCGTCGTGTTCTACGTCACCGATCGGGTCTTTCTGAACAATGCAAAGTCTCTCGACCTGCTCCAGGGGCTCTTGATTTTTCTAAACTGGTAAAGCCTTTTCCTCCCTCTCGTTTGTCTGCATTATCTTGCTTTGGCCCCGGCACTGACGCAGCAACCCCCCCCCCCTTCCCCTCAGGTACATTGCGCAGACCTACATCCTGCCCCAGCTTACCAACATGATCCACCTCGCAATCGCCCTCATCGTGGACCTCGGTCTCAACAAACTCGAGTTCTCCCGAACAACTGCGCGGTCGCCGCTCGACCGCTATTTTGCCACGGACGTACATGGCCCTGTGCTGCGGGCCCCGGACGAGGGCCACACCCTGGACGGGCGCCGCGCCCTGTGCGGCGGCTACTGCTTGTCGAATGCCATGGCCGGCGGCATCCTCATGACCACGCCGTTGCAGTACACTCTCCAGGTCGAGGACACCTGCCGATTCTTCGAGTATACATACCTGCGGAAGTCGTCCACCGGCGAACCCATCACCGCCACAACGGTCGCCGACTACCACCTCGCCATCCACGTCCGTCTGTACTACCTGATCAGCCGTGTCCTCCAGGTGCAGAGGGATGCCGACCTGTGCGGTGGCCGCTTCACCACGCCCGTCCGCACGCACATCGAGACCTTTCGGGCCGAGCTCACACGACTCTGGGAGGGTCTTTCTCGCGAGACGCAATTGGACTGTAAGGGCGAGCCCAGGATCCATCCACCCCCCCCCCCCCCCCTCATCCCCCCATTTGCCGTCTGCTATCTCCCGTACTAATGCTCCTGGGTTTGTTGCTAGTCAAGGTTCAACTCCTCTACTACACGACGATGATCTACATCTACGAGCTCAGCTTGTCAACCCAGACGACGCCCTTGAAAGCAAACAGCACGCCGAGCAGGGAGTCGGACGACGGGTCTCTTGGTGAAGAGGAAATGCCGATTCAGTGCTACATCGCAACCAAGCAGTTTTTTGAAGTCTACCTGACACTGCCCGTCAGCCTCTACCATCAAACCCCGATGACGTTCCTTGCGCAGCTGGTCCATGCCGACCTTACGCTGGCCAAGCTGACGGCGTATTTTCGCGGCAACACGCAGCCCCCGGGCGTCCCGGAGGGCGTCACGCTCCCAAAGTTCACGGACATCGTCGAGGCGGTAGCCAGTCGCTTCGCCCAGGTTCGGACCGTCCCGCACCCGCTCGGCTTCACGGTGCGCAACATTAGCTTCGACGCGTTTGCGGCGCGCCTCCGGTCGTTCAAGGTTCTGGATTTTGCCGGGCGCCGGAAGAATGCGAGTGCAAAAGCGGCGGCGGCCAAAAAAGCGGCGATGAAGCCACACGCTGCATCGTCGACACCACGCGCGACGCCGCCCACGGCGACTGGTGGCGGCAGCAGCAGCAGCAGCAGCGGCAGCGCCAACGTCAAGGTCTTGTCGATTGACAATCTCATTGGCAACGTGCGGCGGGCGCCCGAGGCGATGAACACCGACCCCGACGGACCCTATTGTCTCGGCGTCGAAATGGACGTTGTTGAGACGACGGAGAGCGTGCCGCCGAACGAGGTTCCAGGCGACCCTGATCTCGCGGTGGACGGCGAGGATGGGTCGATGGCGGCGGCGGCGGCGGCGGTGGCGGCGGCGGCTGCGGCTGCTGACACGGACATGGGAGAACTGGACGGCGCCGAGGACCTCGACGAGCAGGCCGAATGGTGGGCCTGGTTCGGAGACCTGCAGAACTCGCTGATGGGCCCGCCGGCTGGGAGCACGGCGGCTGGCAGTGTGAGCGGAGCCACCAGCGTCGCCGGCAGCGGCGCGGACACGCTCGCGCGCGGGGCCCGGCCCATGCGGGGGGCCCCGGGCAGCGTCGGCAGCATTGACAGCCTCCTGAACAACAACGACCAGGAGCCCAACCTGGATTCGTACTTCCAGCAACAAAACAATTAGAACCACGGGACACATGTATATAGGAGGGGCGGCCGCCTCTTCCTGCATAGTATGCCGTCTCCCACGTCCTGTGGAAAGAGGTGTTGGGATCGTTGGGCGATTCCTGGGCGATCCTTGGGCTTGACGGCATCGATCGCAACGCCCAGCTCGTGGCAGAGAGAGCCCCGCCCACACTGGTGGGGGAGGCACACGTGGGATTGCTGGTAGGGACCAAAACCATATTGCTTTGCTCAAAGCTGCAACATTGTGCCATGTGTTTTTTGCCCGTCGTCCCGCTCTCGTTCTCTGTGTTGCTCTTTCCGTTGGCTGAAAACCAGGGCTTGAGGGGGGGGGGGGGGGGGTGCGTTGTGCGTTGTGCGTTGTGCGCCATGGGAAAGAGCAGTCCACGTTGCTTTGCTTGCTTCCTTGTGTTTTGTTTTGCCACAGGAAGGAACGATCACCAACAGTTGGCAAGCTCGCCCCTTCCACCCCTTCCCTCCATGTAAGACCGCCAGATTGGGGCATGCATGGTTCCCGCCAACCAGCATGATCGACAACCGACGCCGCACACGGAGGAGCGCGGGGGAACGATCTCAGAAGGGCGCTTTCTGACCGAAATTTCCACATTCACTTCAAAAAGGCAGGGACAAGTGTCAACGCCAATCGAGGTGCAGCCTTCCTTTTGTTTGTTTGTTTTGAAGCCAAAAGGCCGGGCCAGCCGCGGGAAGGAGCAGATGGCCAGGCCCCACCCCCTACCCCCTACCCCCCCCCACCCCTTCTTTCCTTTTTGGTTTCGCAGCGCTTCGCATGTCGAGACAAAAACGGCCGTCTTCTTTTCTTGCGGCGACCGGGCGCTCAACAACGGGGGCTTGCCCAATGTTTTACGGGCCTTGTTTTATGGACCTTTTGTGTTGGGCTCAATTGAAAGACGTTGGTATCGTGCTCCCCTGCCTTTTCTCCTCGTGTCCTCGGTGCCATTTTGGCCAATGTCGAACCTCGTGGCCAATGCCCTCTTTTGCCCCTCTTTTTTTCCTGACGGAAGGAGAGGGCGCCTTGATAGAGACCCCCCCCCCCCCCCCCTTTTTGCCCCACCCCTCCGAATCATAGCCCAGTCGGGAGGGCGCATGTGTTCATTGTCATCCGTGACTTGTTGTGTTGGTGAATGGCAAGGTTGACGGAAAAGGACGACCAAGTCGCTGAGGAGAAGAAGGAGCGACTGGCCGGTGACCACGATTTTAGGTTCCGGGCACCACACACACACAGACAGAGAGAGAGAGAAAGAAGAAGGAGGCAATCCCCGCCCTCCTTCCCTCTTCTTTTCCTGAGAGTGTCCCCCTCAATCTACTTTTGTTCCCCCCCCCTTCTCTCTTTCTTCTTCTGTTCTCCCCATGGCCTAAATTCGCTCGTCTTCCGTCCTGCAACCTCTTTGGCGTCTCCACGTGCAGCGACGGCGCCATCCATTCACGCACCACCACCAGCACCACCAGCAGCGTCACCAGCAGCAGCAGCCTATCGGCGGCGACGACAGCAACGCGGGCGAGGCGACTTTCGTCCTCTTCATCTTCTCTCTTCCTCCCTTTCTTCTAGGCACCACCGCCGCCTCCTCGTCGTCCTCGTGCGGCATCCTGGCCGCGCACTCCCCCCTCCTCCCCCCCCCCAATTCTCTCCCTCCCTTTTTGCTTTTTGCATGGCCTCCGCTTGCTTGGGATACGTTCCTCGACCTCAGCTCTCCGAACCCGCCGGCCGCTCTGATCTCCAAGTCCCGCCAACCTCCGCAACTCGCTCTGTTCTCCCCGCTCTCCCCGAACTTCCCGACAACGCCGATATGGCAGACCCGGCGCTTCCATTTCCCTCGTCGGCGGCGGCGGCGGCGACGGCAGCGGCGCTTTCGCTGCCCGTCGCCACGCCCTCGTCGTTCCCGTCTGCGGTGACGACCATGAAGCGAAAACGCGACGAAGCCGATGACCGGCCATCTGCCCACGCTGTTGGTGCACTCTCCTCCTCCTCCTCCTCCTCCTCCTCCCCCTTGTCGTCTCTGGGCGCAGCCGTTGCCATCCGCACAACGGTTCCCCACTCTGCCGCCCCGCGACCCGCCAAGCTTTCGCTCTCCTCTTCGACGTCTGCCGTGCCGCGGCTCTCCTTCATCGCTGGAATGCCGGGGTTCCCGCAAACGTCGGGCCCCGCCGTGGCCTCGGCCGCGCCTGCGCCTGGTTCCACCATCACGTCGCCCTCCGACGGCAGCAGCAGCCCACGCACGCGCGTCGCCGACCGGTTCCGCAAGCTCGCCATTGCCGGCGGAAACGGCGGGAACCAGGGCGGCGGCAGCAGCAGCGGCGGCGGCGGCGCACCCAGCCAACCCGCCGAGGATGGGGAGGAGGAGGAGGAGGAGGAGGAGGAAGAACAGGAAGGGGGCTACTTTCCCGCGACGGCCGCCAACGAACAGCCAGACAACGGCAGCGGCCCCCTCTACAAGCGGATGAAGCGGGACGACGGGAGCACGGCCGACGACGACGGCGACCGTGCAGCAGCAGCAGCAGCAGCAGCGGCAGCCGACGAGCTCTCGTCGTCCTCCCCCTCCTCCTCCTCCCCACCACGCTTCATCGTCGACCCGCTCCGCGCCTCCTTGACCTGGCAGGACGACGAGATCACCGTGTACGACCCCAACGACGCCGACGACGACGGCACGGGCGTCAACGGCATCGGCTTCAAGCCCACGCCCGCCATTGCGCGCGCGCGCGCCCTCAAGCGGCGCCAGCAGCTGGTCGAGTACCGCAAGCGCGAGGAGCGGGAGGCGCGCGCACGGCGCAGCCTGCAACGGGCGCGGGCGCACCAGCAACACCGACAGCAGCAGGCAGCGACGGTGACGGCCGCCGCCGCCGCCGCCGCCGCCGCCGCGGCCCGCTCCTCGGCCGTCTCGTTTGGGTCGGGCCCCGCAGACACGATGGTGGCGGCCGCGCCGGCGCCGGCAGCGGCAACGGCAACGGCAACGGCAACGGCAACATCGCCACGTCTGTCGCAGAAGCTCGGCCCGCCCGCTCTCAAAACGCCCCTCACGCCGCGCGCCCTCGCCGGCGGCGGCGGAGCGGCCGCCTTGTCGTCGCCGGCGTCGTCGCCCGTGCGGCGCGTCCGGTTCCTCGAGACGGGCCCCGTCACGATTCGGTTCCTGGAGCCCGACGCCGTGCCGAGCCCAACATCGATGCTGGCGTCGACCTACTGATCTTCTGCAAGGGCCGCACGGGCCTTTGCCAGTCTGGGAACGGTCGGTCATTCTTGTAGTAACTTTTTCTTGCTGTTCTTTCCCCCGTTATCTTTCTCTCTTTCACCCAACGCATACGACTTTGGTTTATGGGCTTCTGATGCCTGTCCGTTTGGGGGCGTGATAGGGGGGAAGTGGTACGCATATCCGGCGTTTTCTTTTGGGGGGGGGGGGGGGGGGGTTGCCATCTTTTTGTTTGTTTGGGTTTTCCGGTTGCATTCAAGAGAGGCGGGTGTTTCCTTTTTTGTGTACGCTGACCCTGGATGTACGTTGTTTCGGATTCTGCTTTTGGTCTGCGGGCGGTCGTCTTCTTTCTTCTTTCTGTTCTCCCACATGCACTGTCACGACGTCTATGATTATACCTCTTCTTCTTTTTCTTCTTCTTGTTCGAAGTACGTTACCTTATTCGAAACCAATACCCTGGATCGTCTCCCGGCCCTCGTCTTGTCCTGTGCAAACGCCCTGTCTGGTCCCACTGAAAGGCTCGAGACGGCCCGCGTAGCCTCGTATTGGCTGTATTCGTGGCTGTCTGGCTGTGTGGCGATGCTCTGATGACGAGGGCTCCCCCCTCCTCCTCGTCTTCTGCTCGGACTATGGATTGCCACGTCTGCTAGCACGCCGCGGCGCTTTGTGTTCTGTCCTGAGTTGGTTCGTACACTTTGGACGTTGGCGGTCCTGTTTTCTCTCTCTCTCTCTCTCTCTCTCTCTCTCTCTTCAGTTTGCGTTGGCTTTACTTCTGCTTCCTTGCTCTTCCTTCGCCGGCACTGCCTGGGGAGGAGGACGGCAGACAGGCCCGGCTGCCGGGGCCACTGTGAGAGCAGAAGAGATACAGGCTGTGTCGGTTAGCTCAGCTGGCCGATGACGATAACCGTCCTTTCCACATACTGTTGCTGTGCCTCGCGGCTGCGTGGTTGGGAATGAGAGGCGAGGAGAAGGGGGGGGGGGGGGGCAGCACCGGACGAGTAGGAGGATGGATACTTTGTGGTGACCGTCAGCAAGCAATCTGAACAGGGAACTGTGGGATGCATAAACAAATGAAGACAGCGCTTGTTCTGGGAGCTTGGGACGAGAGCAATTGGGGGGGGGGGTCTACACGGAAGGATGTACGGATGACGGCGGGATGGAGGAAAAAGACGAGACAGTCGTCTTGGGCAGTTCACGCAGACAGACAAGAGACTGCACGCGCCTCGCTTGGATTGCATCGAACGGCAGAGACACCTGTACAGGTCGGCAGTCATGGCTTGCCTTGTTCTCCCCTACCTTTGCACAGCCACAACCTATCCTCCAACATTTGGCGTCGTAGGCCGCGTCTCTCGTAGCCCTGTGGCGACCCTACATGGCCCATATCGTCGTCTGTCTCATCGGACACCACGCGTTGCCTCTGCCGCCTCCCTTGTCCCCTTCGCTGGCATCGCAGCTCGACTGTCGCCGCTCCTACTGCTTCTTGCACACCTTCTTGTGCTCCGGCCAGCCTGCCTTCTGGCACGCCACCGAGCAGTACTTGGCTGCCTGGCACCGCGCGCACGTCTTCAGCGCCTTGCCGTCTGCCGCTGCCGCCGCGCCGCACTGCGCGCACTGCTGCCCGCCCGGTGTCCCGTCGCGGCCGCTGGCGACGTCGGAAGCGAGATGGGTCTGCCCCAGCGACCGCGTCACGTCCTCAACTTTGGTCGGCCCCTTGGTCGGTCCTGTGACCGCCGTGGCCGCCCCCCCCTGTTTGTGCGCGCTCCCCTGCTGCCTCTGCTCCGCCGTCTCGCCGGCACCGGTCGGCGCCTCCGCATACGGCGCGCAGAACACCGGGCTGATCGCGATGCGCGTCGCGTACGGCAGCGCTTCCTCCCACAGGGGCACGCTGATGAACTGCTCGGGCAGCTTGCCGTGCCCGCAGCTGCAGATCACCGGCGCGCCGAACTCCATCGACAGCGGGATGGACGCCGCCCCGCCGGTCGCCGCATACGCGCACCGGCCGGCGCCGCGTTCGTGGTGGCTCCACGTGCGGCACCGCTCGACCATGGACGGCACCATCTTCTTCCACGCCGCGAGCTCCGCGTCGTCGACCCGCAGCGTCGCCATGCGCAGGCGCTGGCAGATGGCCAGGAACGACTGCACGCCCGGCTTGTGCACGACGTCCAGCGTCAGCGGCAGGATGGCCGCGTCCGCCACGACGGAGCCGCCGCTCGCCCCGTCCAGCCGCAGCGCCGACACCAGAATGAGCATGTGCACGCCGCCGCGCTGCGGATGCGTCAGCGCAAACAGCCCCGTCTGGTCGCCCTGGACGCCCGACGCCAGCATGAAGAGGGAGAACAGCGACTCCTTGACGTTGAGCCGCACGTCCGGGCTGATGCCGCCCGTCGCGCTGCTGCTCTGCTGCGTCTGGCGGCGCAGCACCTGCTCGCGCGGGCTGAACATCAGCGACGCCGTCGTCTGCAGCCAGCCGAGCGCCGCCTTGCCGACGGACACGTCCACAATCGGCAGACCGTCGAGGCTGACGTGCGGCACCGACAGCGTCACAGGCAGTCTACTGCTGCTGCTGCCAGTGCCATCCAGCGTCGCCGGGTAGATCAGGTCCTGCAGCGCCGCCGTCTGGGCCGGCTCCGCCAGCTGCGCGACGACCTCGACCCACTGCGACTTGCGCGCGATGCGGAGGCGTGCCGTCGCGCCCACGACCGGCACCGGAAAGTGGACCGCGCAGACGAGGGTCGCGTTGCCGAACACGACGTTGACCACAAAGGGCGACGCCGCGGGCGCCACCTTGATCGCCACGCTCGCGTCCTGCAGGAGCTGCTTCCCCTTCGCATCGCTGCTGAGGCTGATGCGGCCGCTGACGGTGGTGGCCTTGCCCGTCGCCCCGTCCACGTCCAGCGTCAGCTCTGTGCCGCCGACGGCGGACGGCACCGCCGGCGGGTGCATGACCGAGTGGCTGCGCTGGCCGGGCAAAAACTGGGTGACATACACCCGCGCGGGGTCTCCCAACGTGGTCCTGAAAACGGCCATGTCCGCGTCGAAGAGGCCCTTGTACAGCTGCAGGTTCTGCAGATTCGAAAACAGCTCGAGCGCGATCTCGTCCGAGGGTCCCATATACTGGAGCGTCACGGTCGGCACCGCGACGCAGACCACCAGCGGACTCGTGCCCTGCCAGCCCTTGGGGTCCTCGGCCACCGTCACCTCGAAGCTGGGCGAGTCGCGCGACCCGCTGGTCGAGATCGTTCCAAAGAGCAGCTGCACGTCGTCAAACTTGTTGTGGCTGTCCACATATGTGTTTTGGGGCCCCGCGCGGATGCCGACCGAGAACGTCGGCGACGCGTGCTCGGGGATCTGCGGACCAAAGAGCTTGTTGAACTCGGCACGCGGGACCACGAGCGTAATGGCGACCACCTCGGGCGTGTCGGGCCAGGCGTGGATGCCGCCGGGCGCCCGGACGTCCATGGTCGGCTTCGTGAGCCAGGACTCGGTGTAGACGCCCCACATGTGCAGGTGGCCGGCAAAGTCCTGGATGTAGTTGGTCCCGAGCATGACCGACCGGTTGCCGTGGAGCTCCCGCACGAGCTTGCCGCACATGGCGTCCCAGTCCGTAGCCACGCGGTCCTTTATGACCCGCATCAGGGCTGCGAGGCTGCCGCGGTGGTAGTGCGGGTAGCTCATCTTGAGCATCTTCGCAGACGACAACGACGCCTGCTTCACGCTCGCGAACACGGCCATGGGGTCCTCGTAGAAGAACATTTCCCGGTAGACGGCCGAAAGGACGGCCACAAGCGCGTCGGGGGCAATCTGGATTTTCTTCTGGCGATCGGCTGCCGGCCCCGCAGCGTGCCCCGAGAAGTAGTGCGCCCGCTTCCAGGAGAGCCGGCTGCGCAGCTGCGTCGCCGCGTTCGACGTCTCTGCCTTTGCAAAGGAGCTGGACACCAAGTCCTCAAAACCAGGCGTCGTCCGCGTGTTGGTGTAGAACTCGACCGGCGAGATACCGAGGAGGAGGGCCAGCGTCGGCGTGTGGCCGCAGAGGAGCGAGTTGAAGGCGTTCTTCTCCGAGTCGTCTTGCTGGATCAGGAGCTCCGTGTGCAGCGTCGCGCACGGCGTGTCGGACAAGAGCGGCACGCCCGCCACGAGCACGTTCAAGGTGCCGCTGTGGTCCGCCAGGTTGGACGTGTCGATGACGTCAAAGACGACGGGGCCGGTCTTGGGCCCAGCGGCGCCGTACTCGGCGGCATCGAGCTCGAGGCGCTGCACATCTAGCTGCCGTCGGTACCAGTGCGCGGTCAGGGCCGACCGTTCCGAGGACGCGCAGTTCTGCAGGGTGTAGCAGAACGCCAAGGCCTCTGCCGTGGCAAAGCGAAGGACGATGCTGCCTCGCTTGGCCTGGAAGGCGCGTGCAAGGGCGCGGAACTCGGACCGCGCGGCCCTCGCAAGCGTCGTTGCTCCGGGCACGTCGTCGGCAATCTTGAGCGGCGACGCGTCCGCCAGCTTGACATACCCCGTGGCCAAGTGGTAGCCGAGCGTCGGGTCCGTCCCGTAGTGCAGCACCAGGTTGTCGGACACGGAGGCGGCAAAGGTCGGGTTTGGGACTGGACTCCTCGGCGGTGCCGTGGTAGTGCCGTGCTTCCAGTAGTGCGCGAAGCAGACCGGCACGTCCTTCAGCGCCTCGACCATGGGCGCCACAGACCGGAAGCCGGTTATGATGGACGTGCCCTTGCCGAGCTTGGACTCCCGGAAAGCGACCACCTTGCTCAGGCGCCGCGCAAAGATTTTGGCATAGCTGGCCTTGGCCCGGTCGGCAATGGCCCTGCCGTACTTGGCCAGGCCGGCCTGGAAGTCCCGGAACGTGGCGCGGTCGCAGAAGCGCAGGTGCTGCCCGTACGCCGTGGCACGCCAGGCCTCGAACGAGACCGATGCCGCCGACAGCTTGGCCACCTGTGCGGCGAGAAAGTCGAGCGTCGCGCCGTCCACATAGAGGTGGTAGTAGACGTCCCACAGCCGGTCCAGCTGCTCATCGGTCTCGAGGCCGTCGATCAAGAACGAATAAAAGAGGACATTCCGGACTTGCAATCTTCTGTTAGAGACATGGACGGCCAGGCATTGCACGACGGTGTCCGGGACTCGTCCGGCACGGAAAACCCACCTTGAATGTCCTCGATGTAGTCACAACAGGTGATGTCCAGCTTTCGGAGAGCTGCCGCATGTCAGTATCTCTCGCCGTGGCCAGGCGTCGCCTGTAGGACATGTACGCTGTATGCAGTGCCCGTCCGACCGTCCGACGCAAACTCACGGAAGCCCTGCTCGGCATAGGCGGTGTAGAGAACATTTCTCACGTCGCCACAGGCCAGCGACAGGATGGAGGCGTCGATGCCCTGGGGCAGCGTCCGCGTCAGGCTGTTAGCCGGCGTGTTGCCCAGGGCATAGAACTGCTGCACGCGCGGTGCCGTGGCCGGGATGATCATGATCGGGGCGAGGGCAGCACGGGAAATGTGTATCTTGGAAGGTCGAGAAAGAAGAAAGAAGAAAGAAGAAAGAAGGCCTCTCTCCTCGGGGGAACGCGCGAACAGGCGGTGAACAGGCGATGCGTGGAGGGGGAGGAGGTCCTTGTGGGAAGAAGGGGAGCTGGGGGAGCTTGGGAGCTTGGGAGCTTGAGGAGCTCTTGGCGTGATACGGGCCAACCCCGGACGCTCTTCAGTAAATAAACAGGGGAGCCCAACGGGAGGCAGTGAATGGGCGTTCAGCACAACCGAAGCCGCAATCGTGAAGCTTCAACGGCAATTGCCGTGGATCTCCTGGCCCCACTTTGCTGTTTTCCAAACGGAACAAGAACAAGCACAAGCACAAGAAGCAGAAGGAGCAGCCCGCAGCGCTCTTTCCCCGGCACGATGCTGTCGCGAACCAGCAAACGGACGAGGTCAACTATGCAACTAAGCGATCTGGCCCGGCCGCCGCAACAGCTGTAGCGCGCCCCTGTATTTACGGAGCAGCTCCCCCTCGCAGGGCCGGTCATTGGCTAAAGCGAGCTAGCCAACGAGAGGGAAAAAATAGCAGAGCAGGAGAAGCAGCTAGAAAAATAGGAGGGGACCACCAGAAGCACCAAAAGTCGCCTGCCTGCATTTCGAACCTTCCCCGCCAAGGCCAAATCGGTGAAAAACATCACGACCGCAGCCTCTTCGCCGTCACAACCCACCGTCACGCCCCTCAACTGCCGCCGCCCCTGAACCGCCACAGCCCACGGAATACCCCAAACACCCTTCCCTCCCTCCTTCCGAGACCATGTCGGCCGCACAGCTTCTCAATCCCAAGGCCGAGTCGAGAGTACGTCGAGGACGACGGCCGCCCCTTTCTTTTTGCCTTTTGCCTGTTTGGAGATGCCACGGCGCTCCTTTGGTGGCCTCGGCGACAGACACACACTGGGCCTGTCCACATTGCTAACAACCCCTGCAGAGGCGCGGCGAAGCTCTGCGCGTGAACATCACCGCCGGCGAGGGACTGCAGGATGTGCTCAAGTCAAATCTGGGCCCGCTGGGCACCTTAAAAATGTGAGGCTGCCTGTCGTCTGTCGTCTGTCGTCTGTATTCTGTCGTCTGCCCTTCCTGTCCTCCTCGCTAACCAGCTAACCCCCCCACCCAACAGGCTCGTCGATGGCTCCGGCCAGATCAAGCTGACAAAAGACGGCAACGTCCTGCTGCGCGAGATGCAAATACAGAACCCCACGGCCGTGATGATTGCGCGCGCGGCCACCGCACAAGACGACATCTGCGGCGACGGCACCACGTCCGTCGTGCTGCTGGTCGGCGAGCTGCTGAAGCAGGCCGACCGCTACATCTCCGAGGGCCTGCACCCGCGCATCATCACGGACGGCTTTGAGATTGCAAAGGCCGAGGCGCTGGCCTTCCTCGACACCTTCAAGCTGCCCAAGGAGGTCGACCGCGAGCTGCTGCTGTCGGTGGCGCGGACGTCGCTGGCCACCAAGGTCAACGCGACGCTCGCCAACCGCCTGACGCCCGACATTGTCGACGCCGTGCTCGCCATCTACCAGGCGCCCGCCAAGCCCGACCTGCACATGGTGGAGATTATGAAGATGCAGCACCGCACCGCGTCCGAGACGCAGCTGATCCGCGGCCTCGCGCTCGACCACGGCGCGCGCCACCCGGACATGCCCAAGCGCGTCGAGAACGCCTCCATCCTGACGCTCAACGTCAGCCTCGAGTACGAAAAGACCGAGATCAACTCGAGCTTCTTCTACTCGAGCGCCGAGCAGCGCGACAAGCTCGTCGAGAGCGAGCGCCGCTTCGTCGACGCCAAGCTCAAGAAGATTGTCGACCTCAAGAAGCTGGTGTGCGGCAGCGACCCCTCCAAGAACTTTGTCATCATCAACCAAAAGGGCATCGACCCGCTGTCGCTCGACGTGCTGGCCAAGAACGGCATCCTCGCCCTGCGCCGCGCCAAGCGCCGCAACATGGAGCGCCTGCAGCTGGTGTGCGGCGGCGTCTCGCAGAACAGCGTCGACGACCTGACCCCCGACGTCCTGGGCTGGGCCGGCCTCGTGTACGAGCAGCAGCTGGGCGAGGAGAAGTTTACCTTTGTCGAGGACGTCAAGGACCCCAAGTCCGTCACCCTGCTGATCAAGGGCCCCAACCAGCACACCATCTCGCAGATCACCGACGCCGTGCGCGACGGCCTGCGCAGCGTCTACAACATGATTGTCGACAAGAGCGTCGTGCCGGGTGCCGGCGCCTTCCAGGTCGCCTGCGCCGCCCACCTCAAGTCCGACGCCTTCGCCAAGACGGTCAAGGGCAAGGCCAAGTGGGGCGTCGAGGCGTTTGCGGATGCTCTGCTGGTGATTCCCAAGACCCTTGCTGCCAATGCCGGTCTCGACATTCAAGATGCCCGTACGTATTGCGCCGCCCCCCTCTACCCAGCTTTTCTCTCTCTCTCTCTCTCTCTCTCTCTCTAACCTTCCCATAGTGGCCGCTCTGCAAGACGAACTTGCCGAGGGCAATGTCGTCGGTCTCGACCTGGCAACAGGCCAGCCGATGGACCCCGAGCTCGAGGGCGTCTACGACTCGTTCCGTGTGCTGCGCAACAGCATCGCCTCCAGCGCCGGCATCGCATCCAACCTGTTGCTCTGCGACGAGCTGCTCAAGGCACGCACGATGGGCCGGTCAGGCGGGCCGGGGCCGGGCATGGACGGCCCCGAGGCGGGCCAGGAGCAGTAGAGTACGAGGCTGGGACAAACGACACGGACACGAACACGGATGCACAGACACGCTGGATGAGAGGGGTTGGGTTGCGTCCCGAACGGCTGTATGAATAGCTGCAAATACCAAAAACAAAACGAGATAACAGGCGTTTTTTTGTTGTTAGACGTGGCTGTTTTTTTTTTCCATCTTTGTTTAGCCTGAGAATAGAAACCGATCTGAGTGCAAGATCTAAGAAGAGGCCGTGCATACAGAGGCATCATCGTTGTGAAGCACTGCTGTTGCAGATATGAAGTGGTCGTGGAACAGGCGACTTGCTGTGCTTTGTGTTTCGTACACGTGACGATTCCCCTCCCCAAAAAATCGACAGGAAGAGTCTTATCGCCGATAAGAAGAAAAAAAGTCAACAGAGGGGCAGAGACAAAATGCCATGAGAGCCTGATGGGCATCGACTTTACGAAAGCGCCTTCTGACCCTTTTTTTCTCTCTTTCTCTCTTTTTCTCTTTTTTTTTGTTCTTTTGGCCCTTGGCTTGCAGCACCAAACTCCCACGCGCAAGGCCAGACTGAAAGAAAAAAACCACCGAAATGGCTCCCTACGACAGCGACTCGTCGGACGACGACAACGACGACGTCGGCACCCAGCTCAGCTACACCGAGACCAGCGTCCTGCTGGGCTATGCCGACGCCGAGGACCAAGAATCCAACGGTAACGGCAGCGGCAGCGAGACCGTCAGCCGGCTCGGCGGCCGCCCCGACTGGCTCGGCAGCCCCACCAGAGACGTGCCCTCGGCGGGGCTTGCGCGCTGCCTCGTCTGCAAGGCGCTGCTGGTGCTGCTCCTCCAGCTCAACGGCGAGCTGCCGGACCGGTTCCCCGGCCACGAGCGCCGGCTGTACGTGCTGGCCTGCCGCAACAAGGCGTGCCGGCGCAGGACCGGCAGCGTGCGGGTGATCCGGGGCGTGCGTGTCGACGAGGAAGTGGCGGCGGCGTCGGCGGCGTCGGCGGCCGCGGCAGCAACGGCAGCAACGGGCGCGGCGGCTGCAAAGGACGCTCGGGCAAAGCCCAAGGAGGAGACAGCACAGGCCAAGGCGGCAGTGGCGGCGACGGCGACTTTTGGCACGGCACCGGGGCTGGGCAACGCGCTGTTTGGCGGTGGCGGTGGCGGCGGCGGCGGCGGCGGCGGCGGCGGTGCTGCAAACCCGTTTTCAGCGGCGGGCGCAGCCAACGCGAACCCCTTCGCAACCGGGGCAGCAGCGGCCAAGAACCCGTTTAGCATTGGCGGTGGCGGCGCGCCATCGTCGACACCAGCGGCGCAGGCGGCGCAGGCGGCGCAGGCGGCGCAGGCGGCGCAGGCGGCGCAGGCGGCGCAGGCGGCGCAGGCGGCGCCAGCAGCAAAACCACAACCATCACCCTCGTCCTCGGCGCCGCGCGCGCAGGCCTCGCGGCCGCAGCCTGCCGATGCGGCAAAGGACCTGCCAAAGACGTTTGCCGAGACGCTCTCGCTCGGCAGCGACGGCACGCCTGCCGCACAACCAGAACAAAAGGATCCGCACGGCCCGCCGGCGCCGCCCGAACCGTGGCCGGCGCCCGACACGTGGCCGGCGGCGTACCCGGCCAGCTGGATTGCCGAGGCCGAGTACGAGACGCTCGACCCGACGCCGACGGCTGTGCCCGGCGTGTCAACGGACAAAATGGAGATTGACGACGGCAGCGGCAGTGGTGGCAGTGGCGGCGGAAAGGAGGACAAGTACATCTTCGAGTCGAGCATGGACGCTGCGTTCCAAAAGTTTGCCGACCGCGTGGCCCAGAACCCCGACCAGGTCATCCGGTACGAGTTTGGCGGGCAGCCGCTGCTCTACAACAAGGACGACACCGTGGCGGGCGTGTGGGGTGGCGGCACAACCGGCGGAGGCGGCAGCAGCATCACAACCGTGATGGCATCGGCGTCGGCGCGCGTTCCGCCGTGCCCCAACTGCCGCAGCCGGCGCGTGTTCGAGGTGCAGCTGATGCCGCACGCGATCGACCTGCTCGAGGCCGGCGAGCTGGGCTTGGACGGCATGGACTGGGGCACGGTGCTGGTGGCTGTCTGCGAGAAGGACTGCCGGGCACGGGGGACCAAGCGCGGCGAGGCGAGCTACCTGGAGGAGTGGGTGGGTGTGCAGTGGGAGGATCTGCAGGGACAGCGGTGATATTCCGGGGGGGGGGGCGTATGATGGACGATGCCATAATTCTGATATAATGATGACCAGAGCCAACAGCCCCTCGGGAGTTGGTCTTGAATTTACAGACAAAAGAAAAGGGGGAGGGGGTGGAAGTGTTGGGCGGTTTTCACGGGTTGAGGCCCTAAACCGTGAGTTCGTTTGTGACATGACTTGATTTTAAAATAATCCCCAAACTTGAACGCCGAGTTACAATCAAAAACCGACACAGCCCGGTTTTTTTACTTTGTTTTTTCCCCGGTTTCCCGGTTTCCCGTTTTGCTGATTTTGCATAGTTTGCCGTTCCTCCTCTGCCCCTACTCATGCCGTCTCCTCCCACGATCTCCGTATGACGCGGGCAAACATCTCGATGTTGACGTCCTCCCGGATCTCCGTCTTCTTGGCCTCGTTCTCGTCGTTCTTGGGGATCTGCACCGTCGACGCGCCCGCCTCGACCTTCCAGCCGCACGTGCCCGTCACAAACTTGCGCACGGCCTCCTCGCTCAGGCCCAGCCACTGCTCCAGGATGCTGACCTGGATCTCGCGGAAGGAGTGGCTGATCAGCTGCGCAATGCGCACGCGCACCATGTCCTCGAAGCCGTCAATGTCCGTCGTCAGGTCGGCGTACAGGTCGTCCGAGTCCATCGTGGCCCAGAACCGCGCAAACTCGGCGCCCTCGAGCAGGTTGTTGAGCGCGCGCAGCTTGGCCACGGCCTCGGCGAGCTCCGACGACACGGTGCCGTTGGACGCCGCCGCCGCCGCCGGCGATGCCACCGCGGGGCTCAGCAGGTGCATGGCCAGGTTGAACTGGGGGCTGGGGAACTGGGTCATGGCCTTGACAAGGATGTTGGTAATGACCTCGTCCTTGATGCGGTCGGGGTTGAGTTGGTAGCTAAGGGGGGGGGGGGGAAGAAGGAGGGGCAAGGGGGGGGAGAGAAGGCGAACCGTTAGCGGTCATCCTCGACATCGATAGAGAAAGCGACAACAGGAAAAAAAACCACAGAAACAAAGCAGGCTTGAATCAGTAATCACAAAAGTTGACATCGTTCAAAAAGATCGTCAGGTAATAGGAAACGTTTATATCGACATCATCAAAGCCCGTCCGTCTCGTCAAGAAGACAGAGAAAGAGAGAGAGAGAGAGAGAGAGAAGAGAGAAGAGAGAGGAGAATATAAGAAGCAGCAAAAGTGAACGCAACGCGCGCGGGCAAAAGGCATGCCATGCTCGCCAGCCCCACAGGGGGCCGCAAGGAAACACTCACAGCTTCAGCAGTGTCCGGTTCGCATTGCAGTCGACAAACTGGTCCTCGCATTGCTGTGCCAGGTACGCCTCCAGGCTGCCGACGGCCTCGGGGTTGTACCGCTCGAGGCCGTTGATGATGGCGGTGACCTGCTCCGGCCGCTCGGCTGGGTCCTCGCTGCTCATGCTGGGCGAGATGTGCGGGAGGTGCGGGAGGTGCGGGAGGTGCGGGAGGTGATTCGGGACGGTAGGGGGGGGGTAGAAAGCGAGGGTGGGTGGTCGCCGTCGAGTGTCGTCTCGTTCTGTTGTTCTGCGGCCGCGGGGCAGAAAGAGATTTGTTCAGTTTTCGCGATGCCCTTTTTTTGTGAAGAGCGGTGGCTCGAAACAGACTAGCGCCACCGCCCCATGCAGTTGTGCCCACAGGGCAAAACGGGGCAGTCTCCACTCTGCCCGGAGAGGTCACGTGCACTTCCGTACTCTTACTCCAGGCCCACAGGCAGGCAGCCGCAGAGCCAACGCCTGTAAAGGCTGTAATGTATGTACGGAGTAGAACGCCGCGTCGCCACCGCCGTCTGTTTCCCGCAGCATCTGGACGATGCGATGCGCATCTTCTCACGAGACAACAGATTGCACCATGGTCACTGTCCACTGAACCACCAACTGCGCGGCTCCAGGGGCCTGAAGACATCGCCAGCACCATGCCGAGCCCGGCCAAGAAGCGGAAGCTCAACGCTGAGAATGCAAAGAGCGCGCAGCCTCGCGGGCTGGAGTACTTCTTCTCCAGGCAGCGCGGCAATGGAGGCAGCGCCGCCAGCGCTGTCGCTGTGGGCCTGGAGGACGATGGGAGCGAGGCGGCCGGTCTCCTTGTTCGCGACGACGCCAGCCGCCACGCTGGGATGACCGACGAGGAGCTCGCTAGGAAGCTGCAGGCTGAGTGGGACGAGGAGGCCCGGCGAGAGCAACGGGGTCCTCCCAGTCCTTCTCGTTTTCTTGGTAATAATACAGCCTCGGAGACCGCCTCGGAGACTGCTGCCAAACCGGTAGAGAGTGCTCTCCAGGAGCCTGCGCTGCCCTCGCCCGCCAAAGAGCGGACGCCATGCGCAGAAGCCGAATCCTCCGATCCGGCGGCAGAAGGGGACCGGGATGGAGCGTCTGCGTCTGCTCCTCCACCACCCATGAAAGCGACACTGTCGCTCCAGTCGGTGGCTACGGCAGAGGATCTCGTGGCCGCCACAATCCCGCTGGACGAGAGCCCCCTGGTCTTTGAGCCGTCCAAGTACGTCCCCGCCTTGAAGAAGCAATGGGCAGCGGCGGCATTGGCTGGCGGTGGCAGCGGCGGCGGCCGTGCATCGTATGCGCTCCTGACTCGCTGCTTTGTGCTGGTCAACGCCACGCAGAGCCGCATCAAGATTGTCGACACGCTCGTCAACTGCCTGCGCCTCCTGATCGAGGCCGACCCCGCCAGCCTGCTGCCTGCGGTCTGGCTGGCCACCAACGCCATCAGCCCGCCCTACATCTCGCTCGAGCTCGGCCTCGGCGGGTCGGCCATCGGCAAAGCCCTGAAGCAGGTCTGCGGCCTCGACGCGCGCAGCCTCAAGGCGCTCTTCAACAAGCACGGCGACCCCGGCGACGTCGCCTACGAGGCCAAGAAGAAGCAGGCCTTTACGCTGCGGCGGCCGCAGCCGCTGACCATCCAGGGCGTCTACCAGGCGCTGGTCCGCGTGGCCAGCAGCCAGGGCCCCGGCAGCGTCGAGGCCAAGCAGCGGATCGTCGACCGGCTGCTGCAGGACGCGCGCGGCGGCGAGGAGAGCCGGTACCTTGTGCGGACGCTGTGCCAGCACCTCCGCATCGGCGCCGTCAAGACGACCATGCTGATTGCCCTCGCGCGCGCGTTTCTTCTGTCGAAGCCGCCGACGGCGGGCGCGGAATTTGCGGTCCTCCACGACGCCGCGTCGCTCGCGCGGCGGAAAAAGGACGAGCTGGCCGAGATCTGGGCGCGCGCCGAGGAGACCGTCAAGGCCTGCTTCGCGCGCCGGCCCAGCTACGACGACCTGGTGCCGGTGCTGCTGGAGATTGGCGTCACCGACGAGCTGCTGCTGCGCTGCGGGCTGGCGCTGCACATCCCGCTGCGGCCCATGCTGGGCTCCATCACGCGCGACCTCGGGGACATGCTGGCGAAGCTGCCCGGGCGCGCCTTCACGTGCGAGTACAAGTACGACGGCCAGCGCGCGCAGGTGCACTGCGACGCCGCGGGCACGGTGTCCATCTTCTCGCGGCACCTCGAGGTCATGACCGACAAGTACCCGGACCTGGTGTCGCTGGTGCCGCGCATCCGTGGCGATGGTGGTGTCGAGAGCTTCATTCTCGAGGGCGAGGTCGTCGCCGTCGACCCGCAGACGGGGGGGCTGCGCACGTTCCAGACGCTCACCAACCGCGCGCGCAAAGACGTGGCCCTCGGCAGCATCACCATCGACGTGTGCCTGTTTGCGTTCGACCTCATGTTCCTCAACGGCCAGCCGCTGCTGGACCGCCCGCTGCGCGAGCGGCGCGAGCTGCTGCGGTCGCTGTTTGTGGAGATCCCGCACCGCTTCACGTGGGTGAAGAGCATGGACGCGACGGCCGACGACGGCGACGCAATCTCGGCGTTTTTCCAGAGCGCCACCGACGCCAAGTGCGAGGGCATCATGGTCAAGATTCTGGACAACCCGCCGACGCCGACGCTGACGCTGGCCGACAACGACGCAGGGAGCAGCAGCGGCGACGGGGGCAGCAGCGGCCGCCGAAAGCCCCTGCTGGCCACGTACGAGCCAGACAAGCGGCTGGACGCGTGGCTCAAGGTCAAGAAGGACTATGGCGCGACGTCTGACACGCTCGACCTCATCCCCATTGCTGCGTGGCACGGCATGGGCCGCAAGGCCAAGTGGTGGTCGCCCATCCTGATGGCCGTGCGCAACGAGGCGACGGGCTCGCTCGAGGCGGTCACAAAGTGCATATCCGGATTCACCGATGCGTTTTACAAGGCCAACCGTGCCTTTTACGACGACGGGCGTGCAGGGGGCGAGGGCGAGGGCGAGGGCGAGGGCGAGGGCGACAGCAATGACGATGACGATGCTGATGCGGCCAAAAGCGACGACGAACCCAATGACGAACAACACGACAAGGACAACAACAACAACAACAACAACAACAACAACACGAAAAACAACACGCGGACACAGAAGCCGAGCTACGTGGAGTACTATGGCCCCGAGCCGGACGTCTGGTTCGAGCCGCAGGAGGTGTGGGAGATGGCGTTTGCCGACATCACGCTGAGCCCAACGTACACGGCGGCGATTGGCCTCGTGAACGAGAGCCGGGGCCTGAGCCTCCGTTTCCCACGGTTCTTGCGGAAGCGAGACGACAAGGGCATGGACGAGGCCAGCACGAGCGAGTTTCTCGCCAGCCTCTACCGAAAGCAGGATGTCCACGCCCCAGCCACCGAGGGCGACGCTTGAAGAGGAGGGAGGAGGGAGGAGGGAGGTGGGAGGAAAGAGGGTAGACAGATAGCATCACATTGTATACAATCAAAGCATCGTGGCAATCTACCCACCGCTCGTAGAATATCACCCTGTTTTTCCTTTTTTCGCCCTCTTCTGCTCCACCTTTCTGCCTCCTTCCTATGCTCTACTCCTTCCATGCGCGGTACACGATGCGCGCGCCATACTTGCTGCCGCCCTTCTTCAGCAGCACCATGTCCTTCCACTCGGCGACGTTGGACGCATTGACGTACCGGCTGGGCTCCACGCAGAAGCCGCTGCGCGGACCGCGCGCGGGCAGGCCGCCGACGGCGGGCACGTCCACGTACTCGCCCGTGTAGAACTGGAACGCGGGCTCGGTGCTGAACACCTCGAGGTGGATGCCCGTGCCGGGGTGGTGGGCGGCGAGGTGGCGCGCCAGCGGCTGGCCGCGCGTGTCGAGGGGCACGGTCTCGGGCTGCTCGTTGACGACGAAGCAGTCGTCGATGCCGGGCTCGGCCGCGCCCAGCGTGAAGGGCGTGCCGTCCTGCACCTTTGGGAAAACCGCGGGGCGCGTCGTTGTCGGGATGCCGCCGTCGTCGAGGGGCAGGTACCTGGACGTGCCGAGCTCGGCAACGGTGCCCTCGATCGTCGGCGCGTTGCCGAGATTAAAGTAGCTGCAAGGAGGTTAGGAGGGAGGGGGAAAAATACATAAAAGGGCGCGGGTTTTGGGGAGCAGGGCTGGCGTACGTGTGGTTGGTCATGTTGATGACGGTCTCGTCGGCGCCGTCGACGAGCTCGGCCTCGTACTCGACGACCAGCACCGTGGCCTTGACGCCGTCCTGGCCCTCCTTGCGCGGCAGCGTCTGCTGGCCGGCCGAGTAGGCGACGGACACGCGGACGGTGCCCGGGTAGCCCTCGTCGCCGTCCGGGCTGACGAGCGTGAACTTGACGGTCTCGCCGCCCGTCTCGAGCGCCGCGGGGGCCAGGCCCGGGACCGTCGCCTGCACGCCGGCCGGGTGCGGGCCGTCCCACGTCTTGGTGCCCCAGCCCTTGATGCCGCCGTGCAGCGCGTTGGCGCCGTTGTTGGCGGCCAGCGGGTACGACGCCTTGCCGTTGAGGCCGCCGCCCGGCACCTGGATGGCGGCGCCGGCGATGCGGTTGGCGACGCGGCCAATGGTCTCGCCAAAGTAGGGGGTGTTGTGGGCGTCGTAGAGCTCGGCCGTGGGAAAGCCCAGCACGATGTCGACGCCGTGGATCGCAAAGCGCTGGATGGTGGCGCCGCGCGCCAGGAAGCTGAAGGCTGCGCCGTCCATGCTGGGGGTGTGCGCAAAGATCACGAGCTGACGTCGTCTGGTGTATTTGGGCGGTTGTCTGTCGGCAAGGGCATGCAGCAGCAATACATGGTCTCGCACGTATGGGCCTTCAAAAAGAAAGAGGAAAAATCTCTTCGACTGACGTCAACGAGGCATATAATATCGTCGGTCTCGCGAGGGAAGGCACGAAGCGACCCCTCTGGGCCAAGCCCTTCCGTTCGAGCTTGCAGTTTAGCCTATATTCGTGGACAAGCTGCTGAGGAAAGCGCGACTCGTGGTGCCACACGTCAACGTGACCGCCAGGCCGCACGCGGAGCCGCCGAACGCTGAGCGAGGCGGCTTCTGTGGGGCCGGGACTGCCATCCCTCCCTCCCACGTTGCCGGCGAGGCTGTCAAACCCGGCGACGGAACGCACTTGCCATGCGTCCAAGTTCCGTTTTTGGCAGCCGGTCGCCCCTTCCTCTTCTCGTGTCGCCGCCGTCTGCATTATTTGTTCCGCGCGAATTGTGCACGGACAACATGACTGCATACTTGTGCATGTGCATACGACCTCCGATACAGAAGGCGATGCCGCTACACGCAGCAGTGGGCAGACTTGGCCTGCATTAGTATTTGTGACCAAAACCATATGTCTCCGGAGTACGCAGTACGGAGTACGGAGTGGTGCTTTGCATTTAGGGTTCCTCGCACCTGCCTGTGTGTGGTCTTGGCTTTTTCTTTCTTTTGGCTTCCGTGGGGTTCAATTTGGGGGGAAGGGGGGGTCGCTCCTTCGCGTTGTGTGGAGGCCCCTCCGTCCACGATCGTTGTTTCCCTCGGCGACTTGCTGCGCATTGCGCTAAGAGCATCTTAGCAGCTTTCTCGGGCAGGGGCATTTCCAGGACGGCTACAGGGGTCTAGCGTAAAAGAGCACACTGTACTCCGTATTCTGACAGCGGAGGCGGCTGCTATCTGACACTAAGAAACGGGCTTGCCTGTTAGTTTGGGTTCTTTTAGGTCAACGGGGGGAAAAAGGGAAAGGGCGATGGACGACGGTTAGAGAAAAAAAGGGGAAGGGGGGAAGGAACGGCTCAGGGCTCCGAGGAAGACGAGGCAGCAGGGGGAAAGGGCGACTCCTCTGTGATGTGTGATTACGAGTACCTGAGTGGCTCCTTCCTCCAAATTCGTGGGCATTGAACGAAACGGAAGCTGCGACGGAGCGGCTGCCCTGTCTGAGCGAGACTCGGCTGTGCAGGAGCGATGGGCGGCGGACAGGCACGCATAACGTCTAAAGAGAAAGATGGAGAAACGCTTCAACGCAGTCTCGTCTCGCCGTGAGACAGGACGAGACCGGCCAGTGTCGAGGTACGTCTCATAGAGCAAAGGGACCAAAAAAACCATATCTTACCAGAGACCAACACAATGTCGGTCAGATATCTTTTCCTCGTATGCTTGGCCTGGCCTCCGAACGCCGGAGCACTGCCCGAGCAGGAAGCTCCCCGTTTTGCTGCTCGCTCCTTCCGTTTCTCCATGCGCCCCTGCTGGCTTCTTTCCTCTTCTGTCCCCTTGCTCCAACGTCGTATCCCGCGGAGCACCTAGGCCAGGGCGCGCGCCCCCTTTTCCTCTTACAGACGTCGCAATGGTCATAATAATACGTCGTATGCGTGCGTTGTATCTTACTCCGTTCGTCGTGGTCGCCGTCCTCCCCAATCTTCGGTTGGCCAAATCGAAGGAAAGCGCGATCCGCACAACTAGACGGCTTCCCACGTCGTAGTTGCCGCCTCTGTGCGAGACGTCGGACGGCAAGAACCTTGCAATGGTCGGTCGATCCTGCACCTTGCGTTGTTTTTGTTTCGGCTGGGCGCAGGGCGAGCCCTTGCTTGTGCATCGCAGGCCGCCTCTGCTTGCATTTCCTTTTTTTTGCTGCAAATCATTTCCTTCTCGGTCGAGGATCTTCCCTCTCATCCCACATCCCTCACCGTTGTTTGCCCGTCCGACCGCTGCTTTTGTCTTTCCGTTGACTGCTCTGTGCTTCTCGTCCCTCGTTTTATCACTGTCATCTCCCTTTGCCCTGCCGCGCCCCCAGATTCGATTCCTCCGCAATGGCCCTCCCATGAACCGTGCAAAGCGCGTGAAAAGGCCCAGAAGTTCTGGAAGACGCAGAGCTGCCACAGCCGCACCTTGGCGGTGTGGATCGCCTCTGCTTTCGACACCATGGGCGGCCGAGCACCGTGCCATCCGCAGTCGACGGACCGTCTGGCAGCCACCCCCACGCCCTCGCGATCGACGTCTTCGTCGACGCTGGGAACCTTGGGGACATTGACGCCGCTGTCAGCTGCATCGACGGATGTGGCAGAAACAGACGCACCAAGGCACGAGACGGCCAGCCGGCGGGATGCCCGCCACACCAGCAGCGACACAGACGCCGATGCGCACACCGCCCTAGAGCAGCGGCGGGCCGACATGGCCGCCGTGGCCGTCCGCGTCTGGGCGCTCTACGACGCAGGCGTGCCTCTGTTTACGCGCGAGTCGCTGCGCAGTCTGGCTCGCCAGCTCGACCAGGACCGCGGCGTCCGGTCTGGGGAGCGGAATACGACCGTTGGCATCTATGGCATCGATGGCCGGCGGGTGCAGTTGGCGACACAGTCCGGTGCCGTGTCGGCCACGCCGGTGCACCCAGACATTGTCCTCATAAAGTAGGTTGGCGCGACGTCGGTGTCCATGCGGTGGCTTGTGGAGGACCACCCTTCGTTTATTTGTTGTTACTAATGACGTTGTGCAGCGTGAAACCCCAGATCGACTACTGGACCGTTGAGAAGCTGACGGGCAATGCGCTGTGGCACGTTCGCCGGTTCGACCCCGCGCGCGCCTTCTTGCCCATTCGCATCAGCCACGTTCAGGAGGCTCGGTACCGCGATGCCAATGGCACCATAAGCGCCAGGGGAAGCAGCACAGTCGCCGAGCTCGCGAGCGGCCTCGCGTCCATGTCCCTCTCCACAGAAAAGCCGGCATTGGCATCGGACGCTCCCGCGGCCCGGCCACGCCTTGGCGTCGACGAGGTGCGCTCCGCATTCCAGCGGCACCGAGCAGAGTGGGAAGCAAGCAAAGCCTGTCAGCAGCTCCGCCAGACCCTGTTTGCAAGCATGGCATCGCAGCTGGTACCACGTGGTCGAGCCGTTGTTCGCAACGTTGTCGCATTCGCGTGCTCGTCCATGACGGAAGAGCGGGAGGGCGGAAGTTCGCGGCATGTGGTGCAGCACGCCATGGTGCTGACCGTGCGGGACGTGCTGGAGCAGATCCAGGCGGGTGCTTGGGGCCTCGACAAGGGGCGCGAAGCGCAGGATGGGCACGGACGTGGAGCTGAGGAGCGGGGAGCCAAAGCACTGCATCCGTCTGTCCAGTGCTTTGCACAAGACCCGGCCTACAACGCTGCCGACCAGGCCGTGCTCGCCGAGGCAGGCATTACCGTGCTGGAGGACCCGCACGGCTTCCTTGCCGTCGACGAGTCGACGGTCGTGATTTCTGTCGCGCCAAGCGTGCCGGTGCGCCAGGTTGTAGCCGACCTTGCGCGCCCCGCCGCGATGATCTGGGGCCGCGTCGTGGAGGACACCGCCGCGCGCGCCGGGATCTCGTCGTCGCTCGTGGACGATATGGGCGGCTGGGCGGACCCCGCGTCGTCGCGCGTCAAGCAGATGATCGAGTCTGGCTACGCCGAGTTTGATTTTCCGGACGACCCCCACAACTTTGGCACCGTTGACGGCGTTGCAATCTATGTGCGCACTTCGCCAACGTTGCGGCCACCGACTCCAACACCAACGCCGTCGCCGCCGTCGCCAGCTCTGTCCGCTCTCCTCACGCTCGACGGGCAGCGTTTGGGCTCCGCCCTCTACCAGAGGCTACAACGGACACTGCTCTGCCAACCGGTGGAGTGAACCGGGGGCCACTACCCCTTCTGTCTCCCCTTCTCCTTCTGCTTCTCTCCATATGTTTTGAATTTCTTTGCTTTGTTTTGGTTACGCATACCCTCGGTCTGGAGTTTTGTTTTTATTCTAGAGCTTTACGATGTGATTTGCCGGGGAGACATACGACCCTCTTACGTCAAAACAAGGTTCCGGACGGCGCGCAAAACACTAGACCCTCTTGCTTTTTCTTTCTTCTATTCCTCTTTCCTTCCTTCCTTTCTTCCTTTCTTTCTTTCCTTTTTTGGGGGTTTCTTGGTTTCTTGGTTCCGTGAATGGTTGAGGCTGTAAGCATCAGAGAGGCGTTGCCGGACGCAAGAATTGAGGCGCTCCAAAATATGCATTTTCTGCCTGAAAAAAGGGGAGGGGGGGGGGCAGAAACCGAGTTGCAATTTGTTGAGGACCGGCCTGTGAGGATAGCTGCCCGCTTAAATCTTTGCGATATTCGATGTCCTCCCCCAAAGAGGAAAACGCCGTCGAAGTGTGTGGCTGGTTTCGACCTATCAGATGGCTTCACTTACAACTCGACACTTGCGCCCAAAGAGCAGTGGGAAGACAGTCATGACGACAACACTTTGATCTCTGGGACGATGCATGCGGGCTCAATCCCGAGTGTCCACTCGTTCTATTGCATAATTCTACTTGTCTATTATGTATTATGTGTACAGCATCCCTCCCCAGAAGCTTCTGCAGAGTCTGCGGCTACTGACTCTTGACGACACCTGTTTGGCTGCTCATCGTCGCCTTCCCCGACCCTGCCGGCTACTTGATATCCCGCTTTACTGTTGCCGACCCCATAGGCCTTGTGTCCCTGGCTGGCACTCCTTCGCTGTTGCTGGCCCCGCCACTGCCATCAATGGTAGTGGACTCACCTAGATGCTGGTTGTCGGCATCAAGGCCAGGGCCGGCATCAGGGCTAGGGCTGGCTTCATGGTCGGCTCGACCGGGCGTCTTGAGGCCGCGCTTCGGGGCGGTCTGCCTCCGTATCTCGTCAGCACCACTTTGGCGGGGCGCGTTGTGGATGCCGCCAGCCTTGTGTCGGGGCATGGGCGTGTTCCCGCACGCATCCTCCCACAGCTTCCGGGTGTCCGGAACCACGTCTTGGCCGCCGACAGAGACCACGAGAAACAGCGGATGGCACGAGTTGACTTTGCCGCTCTGCTCGGCCTCACCTTCCAGCTGCACATCGTCGTACGGGAAGGCGTACCCCTTGCCGTCAAGATTGGCTGCATGCACAATGCGGCTGTAGTGGTTTGTGGTGTCGTTTTGGTAGAACTGTCTCGCGTCCGCACAGGGCTGGTCGGTCGACGTGAGCAGTGTGCTGCGATGGAACGCGGCCGACAACCGCGGAACGATGGCATTGCGTATGGGCCGTGGCTGCAGGGCAAAGGCGCCGGTGTCGCAGCTCATGATGTCGGCCGTGGTAGGTTTTGCAAAGACTTCAATGTCGGGGCCGCCACGGCTGGCGGGCCCAGTAGAACCGCCAGACCCACGATGGGAGCTCGTTGGTGAGCTATCTGGGGAGTTCTCTCTCGGCGTCTCTGGCGAGCGTTCGAGCCGAAACGTGAGCAGATTGTCTCGCTCGCCGACGCGGCCGCTGAGGATGCCGGCGTCCGTCTGGGTGTCGATGTGGAGCGTGTGTCCCCCGCCGCCGCCGCCGCCGCCGCCGCCGCCGCCACTGCCATCGCTTCGTCGTCGGTAGAACGCCCACACGTCGTCCACATACTTCTCAAAGTAGCCGCCAAACTCTGCGCCGACGGATGCGGCGTGTGTTGGGCTGAGAACACGCAATGGTTTGCCGGCCGGGCGGCGGCCCGCCGTAGGCCCGGGCGGCGGCTGCTCCGGAACGATGAGCTTGTCCCACGGCCAGCCGTCGCGCTTTGCCTGCGCGCGCAGTTCGCGGCAGACCTGCGCAAACGCCTCGGCAGGCATGCCAGTCACATGCTGGACGTCCGACCGGCCTCTGGTGCCCTGCAGGGTCAGGGACAGGGGCAGCCGCGACACAAAGTCCACGTACGTGATGTTGGCGTACAGCTGGGTGGCGTCAAAGGTGAACTCGCAAAACGAAAAGTCGACAGCCGCGTTCGGGTCCGCCGGGTTGAGCACGGAGGGCTCGACGAGGGCGGCGCCCGGCGCGTCGGCGCAGCTCCGATTTGCATTCAGCCGGAACATGAGCTTCTTGGGGCCGCGGCTGAACCAGATGCGCCCGCCGGCCATGTGCGGGACGTGGATCGTGACGGACCGCCCGCCCCGCGGGAGCGGAATGGCAACATCCTCCAGCAGGGGCTGCATGCAGGCGCCGTTGAGCGGGCTGGCTGGGTGGTAGAGCGTGCGGCCGTCGGCGGCCAGGAGAACGCGGGCGCCATTTTTGCCGGGGTCGAGGCCGGTGACATAGGCATACACCTCGTCGACGGTGGAGTTCTTGAGATGAATCGGCAGCAGCTTGGACATGATGGGACAGGGCCACTACTGGCGAATGGAGACTGAGGACTGAAGCCTTGGGTACTTGGCCCTTGGGTACTTGGCCTGCCTGATGTCAACGACTGCTGCAGAGGGGGGGGGGGGGGGGGAAACGACGTAGCTGGGACAAAAGGATGCTGGAAGAGTGGACAGAGGATCAACGATGGCAGGGGGGCTCAAGTGTCATGAGGGCAACACGAGGCGCTGCAAGCAGACTTCTTATTCTGTTTATGCTTCTCCCTCGCCCTTGCAGTTTCGACCGTTGCCCGGAGCACGGGTTACGGAGTACGCGGTTCTCTCGAGCCGGGCCATGCAGGGAAGGCACAAACCGGTTCTCCCTGGGCTTAGGGAGGGCAGGCAGCCTTGTGCAACAAAGTGAGATGCGACCACGAGCGCTCTGTGGTCTGCCCGGGCAAGGGCCCTGTCGTTTCTTGTTCATGCAAAAGTTGTCTTTGATTCTGGTATTTTTCATCGTCCAGCTATGCCGTCCTCCGGCCTTGACGCAAACGCCTGGAATGGTTCAATCTGCGTTCCGCGACCCCCCCCCCCCCCTTCCTCCCTTACACCCGCTTCTTCACCTCGCCGGCCGCCTCCTGGGCCTTGTCGCTGGCCTGGTCGGCCGCCTCGTGTGTCTTGGCCCGGGCGCCTTCCTTGACATCCTGCGCCTTGTCGCTGACGTGGTCGGCCGCCTCGCGGGCCTTGTCCTTGGTGTCCTCCTTGAGGTCTTTGAGATCCTCGGCCTTGTCGCTCACGTGGTCGGCCGCCTTGCGCGTCTTGGCCGCGACGTCCTCCTTGAGGTCCTGGGCCTTGGCCTTGGCGTCGCTGCCCAGCGCATTGGCCTTGTCGGCGATCTTGCTCGCCACCTTGCCCTGGGTGATGTCCTGGGCGAGGTCCTCGCCGGACTCCTTGACCTTGTTTGCGACGGCGGCTGTTTTTGATAAATGTCAGTGCGAGAAGGGGGAAGAGAGAAAAAGGGCGGAAAGGGGGACCGAGAGAGAGGACGTACACCCAAGGTCGATGCCGTCCACGAGCTTGTCCGCGACGGCACGGTCAACCGACTTGAGCGTGTCCTTGGCCGTCTCGGTGGCCGTCTTGGGCCGCGCCGGCGACGTCGAGAAGCGGCGGTGGCGGAGGCGGAGAGAGAGCGCCGACGCAGGGGCGACCGAGGCCGACATGCGGCGCGGAGCGGCCACGGCCAGACGGCGCAGGGCGACTGCTGGGACGGACGACATTGTTTTCTTTTTGTGAAGAGGTAAAAGAGTAAACAGTTGGAGGTGGGGGGAGAAGGACAGGACGACAAGACGAGGAAAAGGGCGTGTTTTGGGTGTTGTCCGGGGGGAGGGGCGTTGGATCTGTTGTTTTTATTTGTTTTCCATCTTCCGACAGCTCCGACGCCTTTCTATATTTGTTTTTTTCTTCTTTTTTTCTTTCTCTCCTTCGTCATCTCGTACTATGAACGCAGCTGCCCTCTGTGAGGGCTGTCCTGGCCGAGTTCTGAAAGGGCTTTGCGTCAAATGATGTCATGACTTGCCATGAACGTGCCTGGGACGTCTCTGTTCATCGACGAGGCCGATGCAGATGCAATGACGTAGGCTATTGGAGTCAAGTCGGTTTTGCTGCTGCCAAGGGGAGTCTCGCCCCACATGTTGTTCGAAAAAGAAAAGAAGAAAAAAACAAAAAAAGAAATACAAAAGTACCCATTCAGCCTCTGCCCTTTGTTCACCATTGCCTCGTGGAAAGACCCCTCCAAGGCCACAAGTGAAAAACATCAGATTCGTTGGACGCTGTCTCGCATCCCGGTATATACCAAAAAAAAGGGGGGGGGGGGGTTGGGGTGTATAGAAACAGGAGGAAACTATAAAAATGTGCCAAGAACAAACACAAAAACAAAACGCCGGCGTCATTACTATCGTCAGAACAAGGCCGCTCCCCAGACGTCCCGGCCCAGGAAACATCACGAGCTCCGGGAACCATCCCAAACTTTCCCCAAATCCCCCCCTCTATTTCGTCCTGTCCTCGCGACCGTCGGACGCTGTCTATGACGCCTCCTCGCCCTCGCCGAGCTCCTTCACCAGCTCCTCCGTCACGAACTCCTCATACTCCTCCAGGCTCTTCTGCACGTGCATCTTGAACTTGATCACGTCGTTGAGCATCCGCATGATCTCCGTGTGCAGCTCTTCGCGCAGGGCGCCCGCCCGAAGCGTGAGCTGCTCGTACCTGGGAAGGAGAAAGAGAGATGGGTTAGTACAAAGCGAAAAAAAATAAAAGAAAGAGATGGGGGGGGGGCTGGACGCACTCAATGTTTGTGTTCATCTCCCGCTGCTCCATCAGCTGCACAGACTCGGACAGGTTCGCCCGCATCTTGGCCAGCTCCTTCTCCATCTTCTCTATCTGTGCGTCGGATGCCAGCCGCTGTGCCGTCGTCACCTCCTTGGTCTTCTCGTGCTCTTGCTCGGCGGCCCGCACCCGGTGCTCCAGCGCCTCCACCTCGCTGCGCTTGTCCTCCATGGCCTCCTTGATGCTGTCCAGCAGGTCGTGGTCCTTCATCATCGTCTCCAGCGCCGCGCTCCGCCGCTCCGCCACCTCCTTGCGGAGCGCCAGGAAGCTGTTCTTAACGTGCCCCCGCAGGTCGAGGTTGAGGATGTGCGCTGGCTGGTAGCCCGTCACCGGGTCGACGAGGAGACGTTCATTCTCCATGTTCCCCGCCCCGATGCCGCCGATGCCGCCGATGCCGCCCATGGCCCCGCCATGGCCGTCGCCGGCTGCCGTGGACTCGCCAAAGCTCGGGCCCTCGTTCACGCGGACCCGCAGCTCGTAGTCGCGCCCCTTGGCGTTGGCTGCCGTCTCCGGGATGAGCGCAATCTGGTACGCCAGCGTATTGTATCGGTCGACCGTGTGCTCGAGCTCGTCCAGCCGCCGGCTGGCGTCCAGCTCGCGGTCGGCCACCTTCTTCTTCGCCTCCTCCAGCCTCTGGCCGGCAGCCTCGATGCCCTTCTGGAGCCGCTCGCGTTCCGAGTTCATGCGGTCAATATCCGCCATGCTGATGCCCAGGTCGTCGACGGCTTGCCGCAGCGTGCGCTGCTCGCTCTCGGCCTCGCCCACCTCCTCCTGCAGCTTGTCGAGCTCTTCCTGCAGCAGTGGGATGCGCTTCTCGTACTTTTCGCACCGCTGCAGCGCGAGCTCGTTGTACTCCTCAAACTTGACCTTGTCCTCCTCCATGATCTTGAAGTGGTCGTCGAGAACGGCGAGGTCGGGCGTCGACTTCTCGAGGTCGGCAATGTCCTGCAGCAGCTTGGCGTGCTCGGCCTCCAGGATGGCGAGCTCCTCCTCGTGCTTTGCGTAGGCCTGGTCGAGCTGCCGCGTCATCGTGTCAATGTGCGGCGCCAGCATCTTGGCGAGCTGTTCGGCGTCGTCGGCGGGGCTTTGGCCGTCATCGCCGTCCACGTCCATGACGAGCCAGTCCTGGTACGCGTGGGCGAGGAACTCGAACGTGATGTGGTCGGCCACCAAGTCGACACCGGCCTCAGCACATGCGTCGTCGTAGCGGTTGCTTGCATAGCGCTCCAGCATCACGGCGAGCTCCATCATCCAGTGCAGCATGCCCAGGAACGTGCCCCAGTTCTGCCCGCCCACGGCGGCGATCTGGCTCTTGGTGATGCCCTTCTCGTAGGGGTAGCGGATCTGCTTCATCAGCACCGGGACCTCCTGGTCGATGCTCTTCTGGAACCGGTAGCTGGGGTCGATCCGCCGATACAGCCACTGGAACATGTACACAAAGTCCTTTTGCGTCGGCGACTTGATCACGTTCTGCGAGAGCGTATGGTTCATCTCCAGCTCAAAGTTGTGCTGCGTCATGTACTCGACCACCTCCTGGCCGATGCGTGCGAGGTACGACCGGTCCTTGAGGGGGCGTGGGTCGCGAAGAGCGCCGGCTGGCGCGGGCGCTTGTGAGAAGAAGCTCTGATGGCTGCCGCCGCCGCCGCCGCCGCCCATGGATCCCACGCCGCCCATGCCACCGATGCCGCCCATGCCACCGATGCCGCCCACGGTCGACTGCCGCCCGCCGCGGTAGACGCTGCTTCTCCTATCGCCGCCACCGTCGGTCGAGGCACGGCCTGCCATGCCCGGCGTAAAGGGCGGCCGCATGGACGAGGAGCGCTTGATCGAGGCCAGCCCCACGTCGGCGAGCGACGCCTGGTTTGCGCCGGACGACGAGGAGCGCTGGAAGAGCGGCTGGCTTGGCCGCGTGGGCGCAAGCGAGTGCCGCGAGCCCGACAGGGACCTCATATGGCCGGATGCCGAGAAGGGCACGGCGCCCGCGTTGCTGGCCGGGCCGGCGGATGAGTTGGAGCGCTTGAGCGCGGAGGGCGGTTGGGGAATGGCCGAGTTGAGGGTCAGGCCGCCGAGAGTCTGCGCACGAGGGCAAGGGGAGGTTAGCAGACGGTCAAAGGAAGCGGAACACGCAGAACAAGCTCAGCAGGAGGGCGGGAGGGGGAGGGGAAACATCGCACCTCTCTGGGGCGTCGGACGCTCCAATGCCCGTTGTCTTGGGCCATGCCGTCGCGGTGGCTGTCGTCGCGATGCCGGTGTTCGCGATGCCGGCGTTCGCAGCTCGCGGGTCGTGTCTTTTGTGTTTCGTTTCTTTGTCGCGTCGGCGCTTTGCAGAGGGGCGTGTGGAACTGTGAACGCGAAGCGAAAGTGCGAAGCAAAAAGGTGGAAGAAATTAAATGACAAAATAATGCGACAGACACAGAAGGAGGCACCGCCCGCCTGTCCCCTCCCCCCTTCCCCTTGTGAGGAAATGGCGCTGGTTGCCCCGACGAAAATGTAAACAATACGCAGGGCGGCGTGTGATTGGCTGCCAGCTGTCCCGCCCCGAGGTGTCCCAAACAAGGATAGCGGCGTCGACGGTGGCAGTTTAGTCACGTGCATAAAACCGCAACAAAACACGTGACTGTGCTCCACGCCCTGCGTCTGGGGTCCCAGCCTCGGTCCAACCCGGCCACCGGAATTTTGCAGCCACCTCCGCAAAAGGCCAATTCGCCGTCTCCACGAGGCAAAGGTCCCCACTCCACACCCATCGCGCGTTTGCTCGTGCCTCTTTCTTTCCCCAGTTCATCACTGACACAAGGACCGAGACCATCGCCATCCAGCCGTCCTCTCCTTCGCCCAACCAGCGGCAGCCTATGCTTCGGTCGATGTCGACAGCACAGTAGGCGGCCTCTCCTCGTCTCTCGATCCTCCTTTTTCTCTTTCTTCTTTTCGTCTTTTCGTCTTTTCGTCTTTTCGTTGTCTTCTTTTCCTCCTCCTTTCCCCACGATGGTGATCCGCGAGGATCTGGTCGTCTCGGCGGCCAAGTTCCTCCAGGATCCCTCGGTGGCCTCGTCGGCGCCGGAAAACCGAGTGGCCTTCTTAAAGGCCAAGAACCTGACGCCCGAGGAGATCACGGCCGCCCTCGCCCGTGCCGGCTTCGACGGGCCGGCCGGCAGCGCCAGCTATGCCGTCGCACCCCAGCAGCCATCGCCTGCGGCCCAGCAACAGTCGGCCTTTTACGGCAGCCCATATGGCCAGCAGCAGCCGTATGCGCCCTTTGGTTGGCAGCCACCACCGCCGCCCGAGGCCCTGCCGCGTCGTGACTGGCGCGACTGGTTCATCATGGCCACCGTGGTCGGCGGCGTTGGCTACGGCCTGTACAGCATGACCAAGGTATGGACTCTCCCTAGATTTCTAGATTTGGCCGGGACGAGGGAACTTTGACCGAAAACATTGCGCTGACCCCCTTCCCCCCCCCCCGCAGAGATACGTCTACCCCCTCGTAGCGCCCCCGACACCCGACCGGCTCGAGCAGGACAAGAAGGCCATCGACGAGCAGTTTGAGCGGGCGTTTGCCCTCGTCGACCAGCTCGCCAAGGACACCGACGAGCTCAAGGCGGCCGAGCAGCAGCGCACCGAGCGGCTGGACCAAGCGCTGTCGAACCTCGAGTCCGTCATCACGGAGCTCAAGACGGCCAGCAAGCGGCGCGAGGAGGACGCGGAGCGGCTGCGCGACGACGTGCGCGGCCTCAAGGACGCGCTGCCCAAGGCGCTCGACACCCAGCGCGAAGTGACCGACGGCCGCCTGCGCGAGGTCAACACGGAGCTCAAGGGCCTCAAGACGCTGATCGGCCAGCGCATGGGCGGGGCCGGCGCCCTGCCGGGCGCGGCAGCGGCGGCCCCGAGCGGCTCCAGCTACCTGCGCGCGTCCACCAGTGCGGCGCCGCCCAGCACGGCATCGGCGCCGTCCGTGGCGTCGGTCGAGAGCGAGGCTGCCGCCCCCACCAGTGCTCCCGTGACAGCAGCGACTGGCCCCGAGGCCAGCAGCAACAACAACGGCTTCGTCGGCGGCTACTCGGCAGCAAACCTGGGAAGCAGTAACACGACTACCGCCGCCCCTGCGTCGGCCGCATCGCCGTCGTCGTTCAGCGCGGCCGGCAAGGCGTCGATCCCGGCGTGGCAGCGTGCCATGTCGAAGCCCGCCGCGTCGTCGACGCCGGCCGCAGCCACCAACGGCGCGAGCAGCAGCAGCAGCAGCAGCAGCGCCCAGCCGGCGGCCTCGGGCAGTGCTTAGAGATGATACGACGTGGCTGGCCTGAAGGAAAAGGGGGAGAAAAGGGGGGAGGGTGTCGTCGTTGGTCGGCATGTGCAGGCAACCTGTTTTATACATACGGCATTGTACTCTAAATTTTCCTTTCCAACTTCTGCTTCTGTGTTGTTTTATTTCCTTGTTTCTTCATTCTGCAGGTTCTGAACGGCAGTTTTTTCTATTTCTGTTTCTATTCCTTTTCTTCTTTTCTTCTTTTCTTCTTTTCTTCTTTTCTTCTTTTCTTCTTTTCTTCTTTTCTTTTTCTTTTTCCTTTCGTTGCCGGGTTTCGCCTTCCATGTTCTCCAGAGACTGAATTGGGGCTGGTGGCAGTTGCCGCCGCTGATTATGGCGATTATGGAATGGAGGTCGGGAAAGAGCGACAGCCGCGCAGTTGCTCCTTCACATGGGATCAAACCCGTCGATGGCTCCTGCCAGCCTGTATTATTCCAGCTTGGGAAAGAGGCGCCGATCTCTTGCGTGTTTTGTGGTTCCCTGGCTAGCACGTCGCCCCCTGAAACTACTCCGTAAATACACAATAATACTCCGTACACAAGTCGCACTTGCCTCGGCTTCTCCACAGCCTCAGCATCTCCACCTCGCAACCTCGCGGCCGCGCAGTTTGCAACCAGAAACACAGTCTCTTCCTCTGCAGCCCAGTACAACCCTCTTTCTTGCTCCACGCATCTCTAAACATCTTACGCTCGTCCCCTCTGCGCAGATTTCCAATCCTTTCCGTTCCCGGGGCCCCAGAGATTCATAGTCGTCTGAGCCGTGTGGACTGGACCCCCCCCCCCCTCCCAACAGCGCATCGCATCTGGAACGGAGCGTCGGGAGATCCAAGACAGTCTGGAGACACCGTTCCGCCGCCGCTGCATTCCAATATCTTTGTCCCCAGACCGCACGCGCCTCCAAACCCAGAGCCCCATCCACTGCAACGGCGGCAGTCTCTAGCGCCGGGGGCACCGGGACAGGATCCCACCCCAAGAGCCTCATTTTTGCAGCTTTTGTTTCTCGCTCGATTTCACTACCCCCCTTTACTCGCTTTCAGATCGCAGGCACTCTTGGTGGTCTCGTGCCTTCTTTGCTTTGCATCATGTCTCAAGCTGAAGCTGGCGAAGAGGCCGCAGCTGTGGCGGACAAGGCCACCTCGCAGGGCGAGCCCGGCCTGTCGCTGTTCCACCGCATCGACCTCGCCCTCGTCGCACTGCCCGTTGTTGCTCGGACGGCCATTCGCCACGTCTTGGGCTACTCCGAGCCGTCCAAGTACATCGACTTGAAATCGGAGGTTATTGTGGCCATTATTCGTGCCCTGTCCGTTCCCCAGAAGTCTCCACTGTCTTCGTTGCCGTTTGTCTCTTCTTTCTTTCCATCGTCGTCGCCAAGTCATCCGTCGGGCAGCCGCAGCATCACGGAAACACAGCGTCTGCTCAATCACGACATGGGCGTCCGCGGCCCCATCTGGGTCAGCAACTACACAGCACCTGGTGGCGCCAATGCCGCCGAGAATTGGGCTCTGCGCGATGCCCTCGTCGATGTGATCAAGCGACTGCACATGGAGGAGGGCGACGGCCGCCACGGCCAGCCCCTGCCAGACATCCAGTGGCCCGATGTTGCCCCAGTTGAGGCCGAGTGGACAGGTCACCGCACCGGCGCCCGGGAGGGCGCCACGCTGCCCTCGTACACCGACGAGGTCGAGCGGTACGAGGCTCTCATGAGCCATGTGACCGCGCCGCAGCACACGACGGTGCTCTACCTGCACGGCGGCGCCATGTACTTGCTGGACCCGGCGACACACCGCGGCGCCACGCGTGCGCTGGCCCGCCGTGTCGGTGGCCGCTGCTACTCCGTGCGGTACCGCCTGGCACCGCAGTACGCCTTCCCAGCCCAGATCCTCGACGCCCTAGTATCTTACTTGACTCTGCTGTATCCACCGCCCGGGGCCTATCACGAGGCAGTTTCGCCTCAACACATTGCATTTGCGGGAGATAGGTTCGTACACTCCATCTCGCATCTTTCGTCTTTCTGCGCTCTGCTCTCTGTTCCCTTCGCTGACCATTGTCCCAGTGCGGGCGGAAACCTCTGCCTGGCTCTGACGCGCGTGCTGTTGGAATTCCAGCGCCACAAGACCCGGGTCCAGTGGCATGGTGCCCGCCGTCCCGTTCCCCTCCCGGCCGGTGTTGCTCTCAATTCGCCTTGGCTCGATGTCACCAATAGCTCACCGTCGTGGCAGCCGTCGAACGAGTCTGGCCGTGCCGAGTTTGACTATCTGCCGCCGATGGCCGTGCCGGGCGCCGACAGCCTCAACCGCCCGCCCTGTGAGGCCTGGCCCTCGAACCCACCTCGCCGGTTCCTCTACACCGAGACTGGCCTTGTCACGCACCCGCTCGTCTCGCCGCTTCTCAGCAGCCCCGAGGGCTGGCGCGGTGCACCCCCCATGTACGTGTGCGTTGGGTGGGAGATGTTGGCAGACGAGGTGTCCTTTTTCACGGCAACACGGTTGTACAACGGAGGCAATGACATATCATCCATTGTGTTTGAACAGTACGAAGCCATGCCCCATTGCTTTGCAATGATTCTCCCGCACCTGCCAGGAGCCAGGCGCTGCCTCGACGGATGGGCCGGGTTCATCCGGCGGGCGGTAGAGCAGCCAGAGACGCTGAAACCGGGGGCAACGGGGCCAGGGTCTGGGTCGTCGTTTACATATATCGAGGCCAAGACCCTGAAAGAGTCGCCCATTGACCCGGAAAGGCTGAAACCCTACACTGAAGAGGAGATCCAGAAGGCCATGCGTAAGAGGCTGGCCGAGGCAGGCCTGGAACAGCCTTGGGCGACTAAGACGAGCGCGAAGCTGTGACTTGCTCACGAATAGATTAGGCGGCACCCTCCAACACATTGGAATGGCTGGCCAGTGTCGACACCTACAATGCCTTTGCACCACACAATGAACCCCCCTAGAAAATCCATGTGCTGTACATGGAATACAATAAGACTCACCCACATGAGTATAGATTAGCTTTATGAATAGAAATGCATTGTATGAATCGTTACGTCTTTGAAAATGTCTAGTCTACCGGCCCTTTTGCACCTGCCATCTCTGTGCCAAACGCCTCGTTTCGCCTTATTTTGTTTCTTGACAGATCTATTGCGTGTATCGTATTTCTATCGAGTTGGAGGTTGCTGATGGACGCTATTAGGGTTCCTGCTCTTCTTCTTCTCGGTTTCGGCTGGTCCGTTTCTCGGCGACCGCCCTGTGCCCTCCTCCTACTTTCGCTGGTGCACGCGCTGGCCCAGCTTCCACACCTCGTCAATGCGCAGCCGCGTCGTGACGACACCACGCGCGGCGGCGGCGCCCGTGGCGCCCGTGACGGCCGCCGTGGTCGGCGACGCCGGGGTCTCGAGCACGTCGTCGGCCGACAACACGACGAGGTCGGCATCGGCGCCGGCGTCGAGCGAGCCCTTGACGCCCTGCAGGCCCAGCATGGCGGCGGGCGTGGCGGTGACGGTGCGCAGCGCCTCGGGCACGGTGGCGCCGGTCCAGTTGAGAAAGTTCTCGACGCACTCGATCAGCGTGATGGTGCTGCCGGCGATGGTGTCCGAGTTCTCGAGCAGCAGCACGCGGCCGGTCTTGACGAGGCGCATGTGGCGCGCGCCGTTGACCCAGTCGTAGGGCCCGTCCGGCAGGCCCACCATGTGCATGGCGTCGGTCACCAGGATGAAGCCCGCCGGGTACGCGTTGTAGGCAATCTTGACCGTCGTCGGGTGGAGGTGGTTGCCGTCGGCAATGACGCCAAAGTACGGGCGCGACGGTGCCGACGGTGCCGACGGTGCCCCCAGCTCCGACCCCGACTCCGCCGACCGTGCCGTCGGTGGGTTCACGCGAACCAGCGGGGTCTCGCCCAGCACACCAAAGATGCCCGGGTTGCGGTGGTGCAGCGGCCGCATGGCGTTGAAGAGGTGGGTGATCATGGTGGCGCCGTGGGCGATGGCGGCGACCGCCTGCTCGTACGTGGCCTCGGAGTGGCCAATGGCACAGACGATGCCGCGGCGGCGCAGCTCGGGGAACACGACGTCGGTCATGTGGCCCAACTCGGGGGCCGCCGTGATCATGCGGATGGCCGGCGGCCGCCGCGGACTGGCGTCGCCGTCGCCGTCGCCGTTGCGCTCGCTTCTGTCCGAGTCTGTGTGGTGCCGGTGCTGCGCAGAAGAAAGGGCTGCTTTGCTGCTGCTGCTGCTGCTGCCGCTGCTGCCCGCCGCCAGGTTCTTGGCGCCGTACATGGCCTCGACGTCGGCAAACGTGGCGGCCGCGCGCAGGACCTCGACGTTGTGGACGCCGTTCTTGGTGGGACTCAAAAAGGGCCCCTCGACGTGGGCGCCCAGCGACTCGGCGCCGTCCTCGGCACGGCCCTTGCGCGGAGCCAGGTAGGGCAGCACCTTGTGGTAGAGCTCGCTGGTCTGGCTGGTGACGGTGGGCACGTAGGCGGTGACGCCGGTCTTGACGAGCTTGCGGTTGAGCTCGCGGAGATGCGTCTCGTACGTGCTGCTGCTGCTGCCGGCGGCGCCGGCGGTGCCCGCGTCGCCCGCGTCGCCCGCGTCGCCCGCGTCGCCCTCGTCACCAAACAGGGTCGAAAAGTTGAAGCCAAAGGCGCCGTTCAGCTGGCAGTCGATCAGGCCGGGCGCCACGATGCGGCCGCCCAGGTCGACGGTCTCGTCGGGCAGCACATTGTCGTCGTAGAAAGCAGACTGGCTGTGGACGATCTTGCCCGTGTTGGAGCTGATCCAGAGGTCCTCCCAGACGAGGTCGTTGCCGCGGACGAGCCGGCAGTTGGTCAGCTTGGTGATCCCACGCGTTCCCGGCGCACCCGGAGAGGAGGGGGTGGTGGTGATGGGGGAGGGCGGAACCGAGGTTGTGATGAGGGACGGCATTGTTGAGAGAGGGGGGAGACAGTAGAAGGAGACAAGCAAGTTGATTGTGAGCCCGTGAAGCCCCAGGAGATATTGTGTTCAAATCAATGCGTTCTCGTTACGGTCGTCGTCGCTGTTGTCGTGGCGGCGTGAGGTTGTGGGACGCACTGTGTCCCGTTGGTGATGGTTGGCCGCTCCATGCACAACAGACAAGAGGAACAACAACGAAGAGGGAGAGACGAGGCGACGACGAACGCAAAAGCATGGGCCGAGAGATCGCCTTAAAATAATCGTCCGCGTGCATTTTCCACTTGCTGGGCCGCTTGGGCTTTGTTGCCTCTTGCCTCTGGCCTCCGGTCGCGCCTCGTGCCTTCTAAGTTCTATCTCTGGCACCAGGGGCGCCTCCCCCTCCAGTGATTGATAGACTAGCAGCCCTTTACGACGCAACATTGCCTTTCTTACTCATCGCTTCGTTCACTGGGCAGCGGCGCGCGGGTCTCGTCCCAGGCCGATGCCCCCGGCGCGCCGCTGCAGCGTTGTTTTCTCGTTTTCTCGTTTTCTCGTTTTACGTTTTCACGTCTCCACGTCTTGACACTCCAAACACCACCCGGTTTGTCTCGCTGCGCACCCCGCCTCGCCCGACGCAAGTGACGACGTGATGAGCATCTGCCACGGCCGGATCTCGGCCTCGTGTAAGAGACACAGTGTGGTGGACAGTGCGATGTACAGTACAGACTGGTGACAGCGGCAGCCCGCGCCGTCCAGAACGACCGATATAAAAATGTCGCCATGGCCCGGCCTCCGACGTGATGGAGTGCTGGCGACGCCACTGAGGTGTTATTGTGAACGGGCCGCCTGGGCTTCCTCGTCAGGCATCGTGGGATCGTACACATCGACGAGCGACCAAACCCGGCCAACCCCAACCTGGCCTGGGGCTGCAGGGGTGCGGTCCACTGGGACGAGCTACAACGGGCGAAAGCAATGTTCACTTTGCTGTAGAGCCCGCCTCGATGGCCCCGTGGCCGGTTCCAAAGGGAATGTAGCACAGCGGCCAGCGGCCAGCCCGACGGCGAGGTTGTGAAGCGGGCGTGTTGAGAACCAGCTTTGGTGGCGCCGGCGCTACAATGTAACGTTGCCGGCCGGTGCGTAGCCGCCAGCACACACTGTATCCCGCCCACTGTCTCGGCACAGTACGTCTCGTGCGGGTGCTATCGCTAGCGCGGCACTAGTTAGTGAAGTGGTCCGCACTGTACGGAGTACGGGGGACCTTCTTTCCTTCCTTCCTTTTCGGTCTTCTGCAACTGCAAGGCGCAGGGCCGCCCGCTCGGCCAATCAGCGCCCGAGCCTCGACTTACCCGCTCTCGTCTCATCTCACCACGCATCTCGGCCTATCTCAACTCACCAAGCACCGCGCTCGTCCTCATCTGCACCCCCTCCTCCACCGCATGCCGCCTGCTTCACCTACTTGCGAGGCTGCGCTCTAGTACCTGGCTTCTTGAGACCCGCCAGTGCCTTCGTTCCTGTCGCGCTGTCGCGCTAAGCCCGCGGCCTCACACACTATCTTCTCCCTTTCTCTCACGCATCTCGTATCTGCGGAGACGAACGAGACGACAGGCTGGGAAAAAATAAGGTTTCCCGTTCTCCAGCTGACACCCCCGCGCCCTGGGCTTGCCCTGGCCTTTCAGACATCAGCCTTGGCCACGTGATCATCCAGGAACCTGTCCAGGCTGTTTCTTCTTGGATTCCCGGCTGTCAGCGTGCTTCCCGCTTCTGCTGCCATGACGTGACAGGACACAAGCTGCTGCTGAGAGCTCTAGAACTCCCCTGGACCCTCCCCCCCTCTGTCTCCTGCCTGCTCTCGTATTCCCCCCTCCCCCCTCCCTCCCCTTCTGCCCTTCTGGTCTCTCCAACCTCGTCCCCCCTCGGGGGGGGGGGGGGGGGGGGGGGGGGCCGCGGGGGCGGGGGGGGGCGGGGGGGGGGGCGCGGGCGGGCGGCGGG
>JADHKO010000246.1:0-43357 GCA_019925425.1 Ophiostoma pallidulum | reverse complement strand
ATTGTCTCCGTACGACCAAGCACGAGGAGCTGTCCCACCCCCCCCCCCCTCCCCCCCCCTGCCTGGCCCCTCCTTCTCCCAAAACAAAAAATTTCAAAGGCCAGAGCCCCAAGTCTGCCGTTGTGGAGACATATGTGGACCGTAGTGGGACTGTGGAAAGGCTCTTGCCTTCTGCTGGTTACCCAGGAGAGCATGCCTGCCTGATTTGGAGTAAAGCGTCCGTAGCTCGATACTTGGCAGGAAGTAGCTCCGGAGTACGAAAACTTGCCTCCCCTCGACGTTTCTTCTTGTGTCGTCCGGACCTTTCCTGGCCACAAACGCGCTTGATCAGAAACGTGCGGAACCACGTGCCGACGCGCGCGACGGGGAAGATCGAGACTGGGGCTCATAGCACAGCAGGCGATGAGGCTCACAACGATGCATCACGGCATGCGGCGAAGCCTTGGCCTGGGAACAAAAACAAACACAGGACATACAACGTCGCCCGAGATGCATGTCGACAGCGCCACAGAAGCCAACCGCCAACAGCAGTACAACCCGGCATCCGCAGCCTGTTGGCATCAGCGAACTAGGAGAGTCGTCCCTGAAGAATGACGAGGCTGGCAAACGTAGAGGGCGGGGGAGGGAATGCGATGAGGCAGTGCCATCATTCCTGGGCTCCGTTCCTCTCACGAAAAAAAATAATGATTTTCCTTGTTGCTGTGCACCGCTGTTCATGCAGTGGCGCACAGCGTTCATCCCCCCCCCCCCCCCCCGCGTTGCCCTTCTCTCGTCTCTGCCGATGGACCGCCCTCTTTTCCGTATCCCCAGGGAACATCATCCAAGTTTGGTCTCGCCCGTTTGTCACTGCCGTTGCCCGGTTTCGTTTCATGGCGCATGTCGTGCGCATGCCAGCTATGCTGCAGGTTTCTCACTCCTCTTGAGCTCCACGCCCGTGCCCCGACGATGAACCGAAGTTTCTTTGGCTCGTCGAAAGAGGGACATCCCGATCTCCCACTCCTGGATCCCTTTTGACGCACCCCGCTGCTGGGCACACTTGTATCTTACAGTGACCTTCTCCAAGTTGCGGGGCGACAATTGGCCGCCAAGGTCTGTTGTGGACAAGGAAGCCCGTCTCAGACAGCCCCAGTTCCCCTGCCGTTGCGTGTTGGCACCGGAACCGATCGCATCCGCGTGCGGAGTCGAGGGCCTTTGCATTTCAGACGAAATGCTCGGTTATGCTTGCTCCGCAGATCGGGCCTCGTGATATTCGGCCATGGTCGAATGCAGCTGTTTTGCACGCCATGCATGGGGGGGCTGAAACCCAGCAGGTCGCAAGTTGTCTGCAGTCGGTGGCGTTGGGTGTATCAGATGAAACTGTTTTGGGGGTGGGAAGGGCTGCCGCCACGGCTCACTCGTCACAACAAATCACAATGCTTGTAGAGCCCAAGGACCGGGATCTTTTCTTTCTTTTTTACATTGGTTATTTTGCAGTCTCTCACTGGGGTGCGTCGTCTTCATCGTTGCTCTTGCAGAGGAAAAGAAATGAAAGTGACAGAGAAAACATTATCTCTCTGACAATCCTCTGACGACCCTCTGACAGCCCCTCTGGCTGAGCCGAGCCACAGCAAAACCGGTTTCCTCAACCCACATCCAGATAGATTAAACAGTTTAAGGATGGAAGCGTCCTGGGCCATGTTCGAAGGGATCGATGATTGTGTTGTAAACGAACCCCCCCCCCCCCCCCCCCCCCAACGCTTCTCTGTCTGTAGACGGAGAGGATATCTACAAGGTCGACGACGTCAGAAATCAGACGACCTCAAACATGCAACAACAACCAAACATCTCCAGCCCAAGGCATTCGTTTCATAGTCGGCCGAACACCAGGAGACTTGAGAGAGGGGAGAGGGGGTAGTTTACGGGATGCCTGTAATATGCCTCTCAGCGATTGAAGGGACTCGAAGCCAGGTAGAGCAGTACCAGGAAAGAGGCCTGGATGTTGCTCTCCTGGCGCCCTCGCACATCAAAAGGCATCCCCAAACACTCGGACCTGACAAGAATCCAGGTGCATGCAAAAAGGAGGACGGACATGTTAGCCATTATGGGACTTTCCGTGGATCTTACATAGTGCAGCGAGAGTCTTTCCTAGGTCTATGCGATGAAAGTGACAAAAGTTTGCTGATCATCATGGCTTTCCCCCTGTAGTCTACTTGTGATTTCTGTATTCACCTCTTTTTGCGAACGACGGTCGAATAGAAAGGGAGTAAGTACAGAAACAATTGGAGCCTGCTCTAGACTGTACAGAGGCGAGATCCATGGTGCTATCGCCCATAATGAGCGCCAGGACAAGCGTCAACAAGTCCCAAGCAAGAGAAAGACGCGTTGGAGGGAGAACGTGAAGAGTGTGGCAGCAGCGGGACGCTGCAGAAGTGGCCGTGTTGTTTTCTGTTCTTCTGGCTCGCTCGTCACTGCTGTCCTTCAGACAAAGCGACACCCAGGCGCCTTCTGATCACCTTTTGCAGCTGCTGTCGGTCAACCTCATCAGCCTTCGGACGTTGGCGATCAAATGGGGTTCCCGGTCACAGAAGACGGGGACCCGAACCTGATGAACATAACAGCGGTCCTCTGGTCAAGGTAAAAGAAAACTGTCTCGTGGATAAAAAAGTCCGCTATGACAGGCTATGAACACAGCGGAGCAAAGGCCATCAGGGAGCACTTCCCCCCCCCTTCTCGTTTTGATTTCTTCCTTATTTCTGGTTGCCCAGACTTGACAAACGGTTACTGATGGAGACCTGTTGATAGGCGGAGCGTCGAGACGGATGCTGTCATGAAAATATGCGTTGGCTTTCAGCCCGCGCAAGTGAGAGCTGCCTGGTCTACGGAGTACAGTGATTCCCAAGTCCGACTTTGATTTGTCTCGTCGCAAGAAAAAAGAAGAAAAAAGATCGTGTCCCCCCCCCCCCCGGGGCACCACCTAGGAACCTTCACCGTATAAGCAAGCCTCCAAGCGGTTAAAGAAACATGCTCGTTTCAACATTTTCTTTTTCCCTTCCTTTTTTTAGTTTCCATGAACCCTGCAGGGCCAAGCAGCCTTGCCATGGCTTTCGGATGGCATTGTTTCCTGTTTCGTCGTCTGGGACGATGGTCGTCTGGCATTTCTCGTATCCTGTCGAGGCCGACCGGACAGCGCCTTGGACAGGATAGTACTCCGCCGAAATGACACTCCCTTCTTCTATCTTCCTATTTCTGTCTCGCTTCTCTTCTTCACGGCGGGGGGTTGACAACACGTTGTAAACATTGGCTGCCCGTTGCCCTCCACTTTCCCCCCCCCCCCCCCTTTTCCGCATGCATAGGCGGTAAGAGAAACAATCGGCCGCGGTTTGATACGGAGGACACTGGAGCAGTGTCGCATTGCCCGAGAGATTGAGGAGCCCCTCCTCGGGAGAGGGAGACGCCCCCAAAACGTCGGGGCCGTTTCAACTGGTTTCTTTCTGTTTTGGTGTGGCTCCCGCTTGTGTGCCGTTCGAGATCGCAGCAGTCGAACCAACGACATAGCCCTTGTTTCGCGTCTGGCCTGGGGTAGCAGGATAGTATTAAGAAGGGCAGTAGTTTATTATGGGAGGGGGGGGGGGGCACAGGTACGGATGCTTCAGTTCTCTCGTGCATGACGAAATGAAGTGTCCACACGACAAGGACGCATGCTCCAATGACCAGTGTTGATGGGAGTGGCAAGGCCACTGCGGTCTTCTGGTCCGCATCGGCTCCGTCCGTTGTTTGACGCGGACCCAATCGTCTTCTTTTATGTAGTGAGTATGTCATTTTCCCTCGCAGCTTGCCTCGGTCTCTTTTTTTTCTTTCTTTTCTTCAGATGCCCCTCCTTGGTGCAACCGAGCACTGTCGGCGGCTATGCGGTTTGCAATCCCCGGCCATTTCTCCCTGCCTTGGAGCCCTGTCCTTTCCTTGTTTGTTTTCTTTCCCTCTATCCCTCAAGCCCCTCCATATATTCCGCCGTACCGTAGTTTCTGACTCGCAAGGGTTTCTGAATTATTCGGGTGTGTTTGCTTGGTGCTATCACAGAATCACAGAATGGCTAGCACGCATCTTACATGGGAAACAAAAGCAAAGCAAAGTCTATGGTCAGAGTGAGCCATAGGCGGAAGGCGGTGGAAAGAGAAAACCTCGAAGATGTGTAGTTTGTGTCAAACGTGTGCACCGAGGTTTGGTCAAGGCTTGTTCGATGCGGGAGTTACCACAGTTGCGTTTTACTGTTGGAAGAAAGAGGCGTTGTTCTACCGCCTAATGTTGTTTGTTGTTGTTTTGTTGTCGTTTTCCTCTTTTCCCTCCTCTTTCCCCCCCTCGTTTCGTTCTCAACACTCCCCGTCAGTCCTCCTGTCAAAGTATGGTTTGCTCTGAGAACACGACAGTGCGCCTTTGAAAATAAGGTTTGAACGGGTGGTTGTCTATCGGAAGTGCTGGGATTCAGGAACTGCCAGGGGGGCCTGTCTGTCCATCCAATGGGCCTGGCCAGGCCTTGTGCTGCGCGCGCCAGTGCGTGCTCCTCCTGGCGTGCCGAGCATCGTACTCGTATCTTACTCCGTCCTCGTATCCTCTGCAGCAGAATTCAAGCCTCAGGCGTGTGGGTCGTTTGTTTGTCCCCCCCCCTCCTGACCCTAAGAGGGGAAGGCTTGACACCGAGTTGAAATTACGCCAGACCCCGTTCCGAGTTTCAAGGCGCCCGTGCAGTCCACGCTTGCTTGTCGACGCAGCCGAATGGAACGCTGTCAGCATGGCAAGGGCTGACCCTGCAGGAACGGATTTCTGCCGCATCTGTTTTGTTTCTGATTTCTCCAGCGAGGTAGCGAGAAAAAGGACAGAATTACGCCGTACATATATGTTCCCCGTGAGATGCCTTCCTTACCTTTGTCTATCTCGGTTCTTCTGCTATTTGCATCTTACACTCGCCCGCCGTAGACTCCGGTGGGCATAATATGTGTTTTCCAAGTGGAAGTGGTCGAAGCGTCCCGGGGGGCGCTTGAAACACGGCCCAATCATGGGGTCGACTTCGCCGGCATAACAAAATAGTAGAAGAGAGAGAGGCCCCGCGCCGGCATACGTCGTACTCGAAGCATCCTACGTTTCCTCTCGGCGCCGAATAAGAAGAGCATCAACGGGCATTGCGCAAAATGTTTCAATGGGGCTCAACAGGGGTGCCAAGCTGAGGCTTGCGGAGCGGACGGGGACTACTCGTAGATAACCCACAGTCTCCGTCGTACTCCGTACAGGTACGGTCGAGGGGACGGGTTCTCCTTCTACTCCGTATTATCACACAGATTACGGAGTAGAGTCTGGGTGTGGGTGCGGAGCCTTTTCCTCCCCCTCTCTTTTCTTTTCTCTTATTCCCCCCTCCTTCGTCATGGCGAGTTGATGTTTTTCTTACTCGTATTTTCTCAGTCTTTTTTTGTCTCCTCGTCTCTGCGGCCACGACCAATCAGACAACAAGGATTGGAGACAGGCCCTGTTCTGTAACCCTCGTTCCCGCAACGACGAAACCTTAACCCCCGTCGTCAAACAGCGCAGACACACAAGACACGGACGGGCCTGGACACACCCCACCCCAGCACGACAAGGGTGCGAGGGCAACAAATAGCAGGCTGCTCCGTCCACCACGAACGGCACGCGGGTCCTCAGCACGGAGACGGTCACCTGCAGGTTGCTCTTTCGTCGTGTTGGTGGGCAAGGTTCATCGTTGCCGTTATGTTCTCCGTCACAGTGTCGGGTATTTTTTATTGTGCCTCAAAACGAACGTAGCTGGGGGTCGGTCAAGATGGAGCAAGGCGGCGGACTGTCCGGAGGGGCGTCGTGGGAAAAGAACAAGGGCTGGAGGAGAACACAGCGCGCAGCAGTCTGCAAAGGGAGAGGAGACACGGCCCGCCAAGGACTGGCGAGATGGATTGACAACGACAGACGAAATACGAATAGACAGGAAAGGGGAGAAAGGCGAGAACATTGTGTTGCCGAGGCCTCGGTCTTTTACTACAGAGTATTTTCTTTTTTTTTTCCTTTCCTTCTTCCTTTCTCCAAAACGGAGACAGACCCCCCCCACCCCCTTCCATCTTCACCATCTGCCACAGCATGATCTGGTCCAGCTCCGTCATCCAAGGTTCACATCGAACCGGGCATGCCAGGGACCAGGGTCTGAGGGAAAACGCACACCGGAATCTGTGATCCGCGCACGTCCATTCCACTCTTTGTGCTCGCTTCCACCGCTTCCCTTCGTTGTCCCTCATTTTCATCACCACCCCCCCTTCTCTCACATTGTCTTGTTGACAGGCCCCCAGCAGGTGTGTTTCTGGCACATCAAACCTGGAGTACCCCTTTTCTGAACCGTTCTTTTCTTCTCTTTGCTCGTGCGTGTCCTCACCACACATTTCTTTTGCGTAGCCCCCCCCCCCCCCCCCCAGATAGAACCGTTCCTGATAATATGTCTCCAGTTGGGTCTCCCAGGACAGACCCGAACTCCTCAAAAGGCGAGATAAGAGGCCGCATCAATGACACGACAAGGAGCTCGGCGGCGGTAAATAATCCTGGCCCTTGCTCGGGCCACAGAGCGGCCTTTGTTTTGTGTGTTTGCGCTGGAACAGGCCAAGTTTGTCAACAGACGATGAATACAATAAAGGCTCGAGAGATAAATAAAGAAATAAAACCAACACGCCGACTGCTCCGTATTCAATACATCATGGATACTTTGACGGGTCGAAACCGGTCCCCTGCCCACACGATGACAGGTTAATAATAAAAAAGAAACCCACAAACACCAAACCCCCTTTCCCTTCCCCGTTCTGGTCCCAAGTGGTCGCCGCTTGGGCTGAACATCATGCAGCCCACAATAACACAAAGGTAGAGGGGCAGGAGGGAGAAGAGCTAAGGCAATAACGACGCATTATTATGCTGCCGCCCCCTCTCCGTCTCCATGTTGTATGCTTTTCTTCTTCTTCTATTTATTCCTCTGCCTGCTGTTCGTCTCGTTTATATTATTTCTTCCCCTCCCCCCCCCCCGTGCCTTTCGTTGTTGTTCTCGGTTTCTTTCTTTCTTTCGTTCCCTCCTTCCTTTTCTTTTTGGAGAGAGATCAAGAGGACCAAGAAAGTTTTCTCTTCTTTCTCTCGTTGTCTTCTCCCTCCCCCATTTTCTTCTTTTTTCTTTTCTTTTCGACCACGACGCTGTTGCGTGTGTTCTGACCTTCTTTTTTTCTTTCTTCTCTTCTCGCCCTTCTTTTTTGCATACTGCAGCTGGCCTTCGTTTTATTTTTTATATTTATTTTGAACACTGCCGTTCCTTCTTCTTTTCATACACATATTTTTTTTGCTCGACGTCCAACTGGTTTGGCTGCTTCCGCTCTTTTGATATTGAAAATCCAACAACGATAACGACAACGACAACAACAGAAAACCCTCTCGTTTCTTCGGTGTAGACTGGTCGATCATTTTTCTCGATTGCTGTTCTTTGCGTCTTTCTCTCCGTCTCAAGTCAAAGAACACTTTCGCCTTCTCCTCGCCTCTTCGTACGACCGTACTCACCGAGGGACACCTTGATTCTCCACTGAGACGACCACGGCCACTCGTGTCTCTCCCGTCCGTCTCATCCATCTTGTGTCCATTCTCTCCCCCCCATCTCGACGGATCAACCCGGAAGACCCCGTTACCACCAGTCCAAGCCTGACAACGGCGACCCCCTCCCTCCTCCCCAAAAATCAAATGTCTCCCACTCTACAGATGGCCGCCCCGGCCACGTACACACCGACGACGGATGCCATGGACCGCCACGAGTACGGGATTTCAAAGAACCGGAAGCCGGCATCGACGGGCGGTGGCCGCGCGTGGAGTGATGATGAGGTACGGCAGTTTATGTTTTCCGTTGTTCCCGCCATTGCTGGTGTCCCCTACGCCCTCTGGCGCGAACTGCGTGGTTTAGCTCTACAAGGCACGCAGCACGGTTCAAGCATGGCCCGGGGCTGAATTTGGCTTGAGTAACAAACAACCGTAGAGCAGCAGGCAGGGCTGCAATGAACTCCTGCTCTATGACGGGCTCAGCCAGACATGGAGAAGAAGAAAGAGAAAGAGAAAGAGAAAGAAAAAAAGGCCACTAACACCCCCCCCACAGGAAGTCTACCTCCTCCAGACGCGCCTCCAGAAGATGCCGTACAAGCACATCGCGGCACACCTCAAGAAGACGGAGCTCGCATGCCGCCTGCACTACCACCAGCTCAGCCACGGCAGCAACCGCCGCAAGCGCACCACCAGCGTGTCGTCGGGCTCGTCGGCCGGCGGCCACTCGCCTATCCTGCTCGCGGCCATCCCGTCGCCCATCCACGAGCACTCGACGCCCACGCCCTCGCCACCGGGCAGCTCCGGCAGCAATTTCGGGCACGGGAACGGGCACGGGCACGGGCCCGACCACGCCCTGGGACATGGACATGGACACGGCCTTGGCCCGCTGTCGAGCGGCGGTGTTCAGCTGCCGAGCATCCTGGCGGCTGCCGCCAACAATGACAACAGCAACAACAGCAGCAGCAGCAGCACGTCGTCGCCGCGCCTGCCCACGATCCTACCCAAGCCGGTGTCGATGACGCTGGCTCTTGTGACGGGCACCTTGTCGGGCTCGATGGGGCGCAGCAGTGGCTTCGTGGCGGACGCCATGGCCGGAGCACACGGCGCCGAGGCGGCGCCGCACAGCGCGCCCCTGTTGCCGGCGGCGACGTTCACGACAGGGACGACGGCCAGCGCGGCCCCGCTTCCGCGGTTGACTACGGTCATGGCAGGGTCGAGCGGCGGCGGCGGCGGCGGCGGCGGCGGCGGCGGCGGTGGCCATGGCGGCACGCCCAGCCTGCGTCTCGACTGCAGCGGCCTCCCGCCGGCGCCGACGCTGTCGTCGGCGGGCCCGTACCATCCCGTGGACATGGCGCGCCTGCACGCGGCATACGCGGCGCACCGCGGCACGTTCTGGGCGGCCGTCGCCGCCGAATACGGGCAAGAGTCCAACCCCGCCGTGCTCGAGCAGGCCTGGCGTGCGGGCGGCTGCGGCAGCAACCGCAGCAGCAGCAGCAGCAGCAGCAGTGCCGGGTTTGCAGGCAGCATGGGCAGCGGCGGCGGCGGCAGCAACGGCGGCGCCGCCTCAGCGGGCCACCACAGCCACGGCCACGGCCACAGCCACCAGCAGACGGCGACGCCGCTGACACCCGGCACGTCGCCGGACGATCGCGACGTGCTGTACGGCGTCAAGGGCGCGCAGGACAAGACGCGCATCTCGGCGATCCTGGGCATCGACGCGAACCCCCGCAGTCCCAAGGAGCGCGAGATGGTGCGGCGGCTGGAGGAGGAGCGCGTGGTGGTGCCGGCGGCGGCCTAGGGCGTTGTGTCGTCTGCAGGGGGCGGTCTTGTTGTCTTGGGCATCTGTACTTTTTGGTTTTGGCGTTTGTCTTGTTTGTGTGGGAGACGACGTGTGGTATTTTCTTTTCCTCTTTCTGCTTCCTTGTCCTTTGCCTGCTTTCCCGCGGTCCTGCTTTTGCTGCCATGTTTTCTTTTCTTGTTTTCTTGCTTTCTTTCGTCTTGCTCTTCCTTGCCCCCTCCATTTTCGGTTCACTCGTTCCGCCCTCCATTTTTGCTGTCCTCCCCTCTCCCCCTTGCTTCTCCTTTCTGACTTTGTTCTCTCCCCCGTCCTGCCGGAACACGAGTGATGATACGAAGACGACACAACGAACGAGCACGCAACCGAGCCCTTTTTCAGAAGCCATCTGATGCTTCTGCATATTCCTTTTTTCTACATTTCCTGCTCGTTTTCCTTTTCTTTTTCTTTTCTCCCCTCCCCTTTTCCTCCCTCCCCTTTTCCTCCCTCCCCTTTTCCTCTCCCCCCCCCCCTCTCTCGACTTCTTTCTGGAGCCGTTCAGCTGTAACATTAGTTATTTTTTTCAACCAGAGGGAATCCAAAGCCAAACCAGTAGACCTCTGTTTCCTGCACGGCCTGCAATCGCACGCCGTGCGTTGATCTTTCTGTCTCGTTGACTGCCCGCGATCAGAGACCAAAGACCAAAGCCAACGCCAGTTTTCCCACAGTTGCCCCCGTCTCCTGCGGCTCCTTTTGCGGGCCGCGCTCCCCTCCCCCACGCAGAACCGCCGGCCGCGGTTGCAGTCCAGGCCAGGCCCTGGGACGTGGGCTGCGTGGGCGCTCCCGCGCGCGGGATGGACCTGGCCTGGCCTGGTCTGGCCTGGCATGGCCTGTGCTTCCTTGACGGGTGCGCGGCGTGGCAGGACGGGCTGTGCCTGCGCGGAGGGCTGTTTCCCGATCTGGAAGTTCCATGTCGTGCGTACCTGCCGCCTATTTGTTTGGCTGTTCGTCCATTTTTTGGATTATTTTTATATATGTTTTTTATTTATTTATTTTATTTCTATATTTTCATTTTTCTTCTCAAATCTTCTTGAATTCTTCTAGTCCCCCCTTCCTTCTACCCCCCTCCAAACCCCTCGATAGGAAATGCCCCGACGCCGAACGAACTCGGCCCGCATCACAGTGCTATCTGCTCGCGCTGGGACGCCGTCTTGCTGTTGTGGAATCAAGAGGCCACCCAGGGACGCAGAAGGCCGATGTTCGGCCCTGACGGAGTCGGAAGAGGAACGACGGCTGCACGCAGACAGAGAGACGAGATAGTAGACGAGCACGGCTTCCTCGAATGGGACGGTTCACATGGGCCATCTGCTCCGTGCTTCGCTAGTCTGGTCGGGTCCATTGCCGTAGGATCTGCGATACCGCATCGGGTCTGGACTGCCGAGACAGGGAAGGGACAAGAAAAAAGAAAAAGAAAAAAGAAAAGAAAAAAAAAAGAACCCCCCCAAAATATGAGAAAAATAGAGAGAAAAATAGGATGATAATATAACTGCATGAAAAAAAATGAAAAAAAATGAAAAAAAAGAAGAAAAACCCAAACAGAAAGGAGCCGTTGCTCTAGTCTCCTCGTCCCCGTTGCAGTCCCCAGAGTCCTCGCCGCCGCTTCCCAGAGTCCACCCCTGGCCGCCCTGGCCGCCATGGCCGCTGTCACCATTTTTCTGGTCCGTCCGATTCGCTCACCGTCTTCTCTTCCCGTTTTCTAGTTCCGCAGCTTGTAGTCCCGTTCTTCCGATTTGCAGGAAGCAAGAGGACCGACTGCATACAAAAGACCAGAGCATATAAAAACTGGCTGATAAAACAAAAGAAAAATAAAGACCTGCTGCGGCCTCGACTGGCCTCCTCCTGCCAGGACAACCACGCCCCTCGCTGCACCCTCTCCTTGATTGGCTCGTCGGCCGTTTATCTCACATAGCTGCACTTGATAGCGTCCTGACCGTCTCTTTGTGATGCAAATCTGGGAGCAAATCTGAGGTGCAATCTGAGATGCTGCCCGACCGAGAACTGTCCCAGCCAACCGACAAGCAGTACTACCGTAAGACAAACAAGCCCCGGCTCTGCAGCAATGACGAGTCGTCCATAACGCAATAGCAGCGCCAGAATAGCAAACCAGCAACAGCAAAACAAAGACAGGACAGTTGCCGGCCTGCTCCCTCGTCTCGTCCCCTGGGCCAGCGACCCCCATGACGTCTTCCGCTGCCCCAGGCCCAGCTCTTGCAGTTTCTTACTCCCGGCCGCCTCCCTCACCTTCTTGTCTCCTTCACCTTCTTTTCTGTTTCACCCCCTACCTCTCTGTCCACCAGCCCACTTCTCCTTGACCTCTTCCTCGACCTATTTATATCTCCTCCGGGTCCTCCACCACCTTTACCTTTCTCCCTCCATCCATCCATATATCCATCCTCCCCCCCTTTCTTCCTCAATACTTCTCTTCTCCTTAACTTAGCCAACCTTTCTTCCCCCCGACACCTCCCCCCCTGCCCAACAACACCAACGCCATTCCCTGCGCCGTCTCGGCTCACCACCTCATCATGGCCGGTGCTGCAAACGGCAACGGCACGCTTGCCGGGGCCAATGGCTCGTCCAATGGCTCGTCCAACGGCGCCAACGGCTCCAATGGCCATGGCGACGACCACAGCCGCTTCTCCAAGCCGGGTGACTACACCCACTTCAACGTCCTGCCCCCCGGCGGCCCTCTCAACCGCTGGTCTCAGAACCTGACCCGCGAGCACGACCATCCGGGTGCCCAGGCAAGTGCTTTCCACAACTTTGCGTTTTTCATTTTTCATTTTTCATTTTTCATCACTCTACAGACATTTGGCTCCGTCGAGGACGGCATGGCTAACCTGTCCCAGGCGATGCTGTACGCCGCTGGCGTCCCCAACCGTGACATGATGAAGAACGCCCCCCAGGTGGGCATTGCTACCGTCTGGTGGGAGGGCAATCCCTGCAAGTAAGTCGTTGCTCGCTCGCTGTCCCCAGCCACCAGCTGCTTGGTTGCCGCATGTGATGCACAGCCTTGGACAAAGAGTCTCTGACTGACCACCACCCTTCGCCTCGAACAGCACGCACTGTAAGTAGCAGTCCTGGCTCGGAAAGCGAGCATCTGCAAATGGAGACCCCAGACTAGAAGGCTGCAGGAGGCAAGGCCAAAGGCTAACAATTCCCACTACAGTGCTCGAGCTCGGCAAGATTGTCAAGCGCGGCGTCGAGAAGCAGGGCATGCTCGCCTGGCAGTACAACACCGTGGGCGTCTCGGACGGCATCACCATGGGCGGCGAGGGTGAGTTGTCACGGCAGTTCCTCCCTGTGCTTTCTTTCACCGGATCCGAGTCCCGTCCTGTCCCCCCTTCTGACACCCAACAGGCATGCGCTTCTCGCTCCTCACGCGCGAGATCATTGCCGACAGCATCGAGACGGTCACGTCCGCCCAACACCACGATGCCAACGTGTCCATCCCGGGCTGCGACAAGAACATGCCCGGCGTCATCATCGCCGCGGCCCGCCACAACCGTCCCTTTGTCATGATCTACGGCGGCACCATCCTCAAGGGCCGCTCCGCCCTGCTCGCCAAGGAGATCAACATCTCCACCTGCTACGAGGCGGCCGGTGCCCTCAACTACGGTCGCCTGCACGCCGCCCCGGGCTGCAAGCTCAAGAAGACCGACGCCGCCACCGGCAAGGAGACGCTCGTCGACCCGAGCCCCTCCGACGTCCTGGAAGACATTGAGCAGCACGCCTGCCCCGGTGTCGGCGCCTGCGGTGGCATGTACACCGCCAACACCATGGCCACCGCGATCGAGGCCATGGGCCTGTGCCTTCCCGGCAGCTCGTCCTTCCCGGCCGTGTCGCCCGAGAAGGCCCGCGAGTGCGAGAACGTCGCCGCCGCCATCAAGACCGTCATGGAGCGCGACATCCGCCCGCGCGACCTGCTGACGCGCGCCTCCTTCGAGAACGCCCTGGCCATCACCATGGCCCTCGGCGGCAGCACCAACGGCGTCCTGCACTTCCTCGCCATGGCCAGCGCCGCCGACGTGCCCCTGACCATTGACGACATCGACCGCGCCTCCAACCGCGTGCCCTACATTGCCGACATTGCCCCCTCCGGCAAGCACTACATGGAGGACCTGTACAAGATCGGCGGCACGCCCTCTGTGCTCAAGCTGCTGATCGCCGCCGGCCTCGTCGACGGCGCCGTCCCCACCGTCACCGGCAAGACCCTGGCCGAGAACTGCGCCGCCTGGCCCTCGCTCGACCCCGGCCAGACCATCATCCGCCCGCTGTCCAACCCCATCAAGCCGACCGGCCACCTGCGCATCCTGCGCGGCAACCTCGCCCCCGGCGGCGCCGTCGCCAAGATCACCGGCAAGGAGGGCCTGCACTTCACCGGCTCCGCCCGCGTCTTCGACAAGGAGCACGAGCTCAACACCGCCCTGACCCTGGGCCGCATCCGCGCCGACATGGGCAACCTCGTCCTGATTGTCCGCTACGAGGGCCCCCGCGGCGGGCCCGGCATGCCGGAGCAGCTCAACGCCAGTGCCGCCATCGTCGGCGCCGGCCTGACCAACGTCGCCCTCGTCACCGACGGCCGCTACAGCGGCGCCAGCCACGGCTTCATCGTCGGCCACGTCGTGCCCGAGGCCGCCACCGGCGGGCCCATCGGCCTGGTCCGCAACGGCGACCTGGTGCGCATCGATGCTGTCAGGAACCGCATCGACGTCATCGCCACCGTCGACGCCATCGAGCGCAAGCTCGGCAGCGGCGCCACCGGCCTTGTGGCGGGTGGCAGCGACGCGGTCTTTGAGCAGGACGCCGCCGATGTCGTCCGCGAGCTGCGCGAGCGCCGCCAGCAGTGGCAGCCCAAGCCGCTCTTCCCCGTGCGCGGCGTGCTGGCCAAGTACGCCCGCCTCGTCGGCGACGCGAGCCACGGTGCCGTCACCGACCTGGCCCCGAGCCCCGATCTCTCCGACTGGTAGAGTGGAGGAGGACCGCATCCTTCCCCCAACCCCCAACCAAGGGTTGGGGAGGCAGACTGTATGCTCTACTTTCTTCCCCCACCCCCTCCCTAGGAACGAGGGTTTTTTTTTAATGATTGCAATGTGGCCCACGGAAACGAAACAAGAAAAAAAAAACAAAAAGCAAAGGTGCTATAAAACTCGGAAAACGGAGGCAAACGGAAACAGGGCTTTGTTATGAATCTGGCATGACTTGCACCTCGTGCGGAGGAGTTGCTACAGGGGACCGCGCACTCCGGGAAACAAACGGTGGTAAGATACAAATGGCGAACTGGGGAGGCCCATGGATTAGACAGCTGCTTGACGCAATGCCTTCTTTGGCTCTGCAATAAACACATCTCACAAGAGAAACTACCCCCTCGCTGTTTGCTGTAGCGACATGCGATCCCCAGGGACGACGGCTTGGGGCAGGCTATGATGCGCACAACTATCTGCTGTCGACGACTGTGACGCTACCTAGAGAAGCAGAAAAAAAAAGACGAAAGTAAAAACACAATGGTACAGGGGTCCTGTGGTCGTCGAGTTCTGCACGCAAACGTTGTCAAAGATGCAAGTCTTTGGCATGGACGAACAAGCAGCCGTTCACGCAGACCGTCTCGCCAGCCAGGCAAAAGGCGCCGTTGTCGCGTTGGCCAGGTTCTAGCGAAGCAAAATAACATTACATATATCTGTTCCTGCGCCCTCATCCAGTGCGCCTGTGATCTCTATTGTGGGATGAAACAAACGACAGTAACAAAAGGGGGAAAAAAGCTCGAGACGAAAGGTAACTGAGAAGACGGAGAGCAAGACAAGAGTGCAACAGTGAGACGCTCGGCGGCTGAGAAACACAGACCCAGACACACATTCCCCTCTAGACAAGAAGCAACAAGGGTCAAGAGGAGGAGCAATGATGGAGCTGGAAGCCGAGGCGGAACGAAAAGAAGAACAATCGTATGCATGGGAGTACAAGTATAGAGGAAACGGGAATACCAAGAAACTTGTACGGATTCTCCCAAGCGGGATGAAGGGAGGAGGCCGAATCCTGTCGTACATATCCGCGCCCAGGACCTGGTGTCGGTCGTTCGAAGGAGAGGAACGAGGAACTGCCCCGGGCGGCGGCCCGTGGGTGAAGGAGGGGTGGGGGGGTGTTGTGTTTTTCGTTTTGCAAATAAACTGACAAAGTATACCGAAACAAACGCCATCATTATGATTATATCCTTTTGCTCGTCTCGTGATAAAAAGGGGGTGGTGGGCGGCGAGGAGGGAGGGGGTGGCGGGTTTGAGGGGTGCCAGGCGTGTCGTGGGACGTTCACTGCCGGCCCGGGGTGCCCCAAACCAGAGGCCCTTCCTCAAGGGCTGGCCCAGCCACCGGCAACGTCGACCCATTCGGCCAGACAGCTACCCTCTTTGCCCTCGACGTCGACAATGTCCGTGTCGCAACGGCACCGGCAGCCGACCCCGTTCACCTTGGGGTCGTCGTAGATGTCCCAGTATTTGTCCTCCTCTATTCTCTTGCGCTCGTCCAGCGTGGTCTTTTCCAAGTACGGCGGGCGCGGCAGCTGCCGCGCCGGCGCGTTCGCCGGGCAGTGCTGGATCGTGGTGTGGCGGTAGCCAAAGTCGCGGAAGTAGTGGATGTCTTTGGGCCCCAGAAGCGCACCCGCCGCCAGCGAGTGGATGGGCGCATCGCCCCACCGCTCCATCCAGAAGCCGCCGCTGCGGTCCATCATCTGGAAGAAATCCTCGTACTCCTTGCTCCGGAAGAAGCTGAGACGCGCAATTTCAAAGTTGGACCAGAAATGGCACATGTTGTACTTCTCGCCCTCCATGTTCTCCGGGTCGATGTCCGGCAAGCTGTTCCGCGCAGGGTCGGCGCGGAGGACCTCCTCCGGCAGAGGCGCCTTGTACTTGGGGTCGGTCTCGGGCAGCGGCTCCTCCTTCTCTGGCTGGGGCTCGACAAACATCTCCCACAGCCCTTTGGAGGTGAGGTTGTTCATGCGCTTGTAGGCGGACGCGTAGCGGAACATGTTGGGCACAGTTTCGCGGAGCTCCTTGACGGCAATGGTGAAGCCGTATGTCTTGTTGCTCTCGATCATCTTCAGGAAGGGGTCATAGGTGATGTCGCAAAAGTACTTGATCTCCGGCTCCAACCGCCAGTACCACTCGTACTTTGCCAGGAGAGGGTGCTTGAAGAAGAATCTACGGGCGGACGGAAAAAAACACGTTAGTTAGTGTGGCGTCCTTTGGAGGCACAGTACCGAAGATGTCCCCAAAAAAACATACCCAGAGTAGAATCGGCACATGGCGTGGTAGCTCTCCATACCGCCGTACATGACGGCGGCGTCGCCCTGCTTGGCAATGCCCTCCTTGGCAACCTTGGGGTCGATCCAGTCGGGGAAGCCCCACATGTCGGGCCCAACCTTGCCAAACTCGACAGACGACGAGGTGTGGTTCTTAATCGTGTCCTTGAAGGTCTGGTTGAAGTCGCCGTCGTTGAGGAAGACGTAGGGGTAGTGGTACCACCGGTTGAAGTGGCGCTCAATGGACTTCATGGACTGAAGGACGCCGTCCAGCTCCTTGTTCCGCGCGAGCACCACGAAGGCGGCATTTGCGCGAGGCTTGCTCGTGTCAGGCTCGAGGCAGCCCGAGACGAAGACCTTGTCGTGCTCCTCGCTGATCTTGCGGATGGACGGGGGAGCGCCCGCCGGCATTAATATCCGTCCGGGCGAGTTGGGGTGCTTGACGAAGAGCACCAGGATGAGAACGACGACGATGCAGGGAAAGAGAATGACGACGCCAAGCGGGACGGAGATGCTGGAGTTGCCTTTTAACCGCAGAGGCCGCCTGAAGAACTCCAGCCGCGCCCACAGCTTGGCCGACCGAGAGTTGCGGTTTCTCTGGTTGTCGGCGGACGGGAGCTGCGGCGTTCGGGCCACCGGCACAAGTCGTGACACCCGCCGCACGAGATCCATGGTTGCGGTCTCAACGCGGAGAGGGTCGGACGGGATTGTGTTGAGTAAAAAGAACGGCTCTCAAGGGGGAGAGGGGGGGGGGGGGGGGTAATGAGATCGACGGGGTTGGTTTTGCTGGGGTCAAAAGGGAGGGGACCTGATGGCAGACGACGCCGAAAGGCCGGAGGAACCCGCCGTGACTCCTGAGCCTTGGGCGGACGATGAGGATGAACTGTCGTGAAGCAGCGACGATGCAAATGACGTGAAGATGTGGACTGCAAGCCAGCAGGGTCACGAAAGACGAGCGGACGGCATCAAGACGACGCCAACGCAAGCATCAAGCCGCAAGGAGGGAAGACGCTTCTGGCTCTTGACAGGACGCAGCCGTGCCAAGCAAGGAACGAGTGACAAGAAAAGGAAGGGCTGTCTTCGCCGCGAAAGAAGACACGACCGCCAATTGATGGCGGGAAAGATAGCCCCTGACGATGCGTCGCCAATGCAAATGACGACCGATGCTGGGGAAATGCCGCAGTGGGTGGACGGCGAGCGAGACAACGGCCGACAAAGAGAAGCCGACGGGCGACGGATGGATGCGAGGACGCTCGGCGAGGAGGGGAAAAGGAGGTCGCTGGCGATGGGCAGAAGGGGGCGGATCGCGGACGGGAGAAATGAAGATGGAAGATTAGAGGTCGAGGAAGAAACGGGGGAAAAGGGGATGCTGCAGCCACGCAGCAGACACGCAGACACGCAGACACCAGATATGCAGATATGCAGATGTGCAGATATGCGACTAAGCAACCGTCACTGTCGCGAGGGCCCGGGCCCGGTCTCTCCTGCCGTTTGTTGCTTGGTGCAGATACCGGGGCGCGAAAAAGCAGACACTTTGGCCAGGCTTTACGGAGTAGTCGTTGTTGGTGTCGGGGACAGCTGGCGACGCGGGAGAGGGACAGAAAAGAGAACAGATCGGGCAAACCCGAAGAAAGGAAAGGACAAGCTTGCCAATGGTCTCGATGCTCGTGGGGACCGGCCGCCCCGTCAGGACAGAATTCAATGGGTCAAGGGGCAAATCAAAATTTGTCACGCAGGCCCTATTTTGGCAGCCACTCTACTCCGTAATGCTGCAGCGTCCTGCGGCAGGTGCAGCCGCGCCATTTCGCGCGCTATCAGCACCTCGACGCGTAACACGTCGGCCGCACCGGCTGCGGCCGCTATGATTGGCTGACGGCGCGGGCAGAAGGACTGGCTTATGTCAGGATCTGACTCGGATCTCTGATTGGTCCAGAGCTCTCGGACGCCCAGCGACATTCTAACGGCGACCAGTTGGTCTCGTGGCGGCGGACAGGGGGTGCTGCGCCCATGCAGGCAATCTTCTGGAAATGAGGAGCAGCTGGGTCTGGCTCGCTGGTCTGGATCCTTGGCCTGGATCCTTGGCCTGGTTCTATTCATGTCTTGCCCGCAGAGACACGCGGTACCGCGGAGCAGCCACTTTCCTGGCGGGTCCAGCAGAGCCCTTTGCCGTTGACACCAAATCCGGCTGGGCAGTGGGTGAGTGTTGATCGAAAGGGGCTTAAAGATGGGACTAGGAGGATCCGGCAGGTAAGATAAGATACCTTGCCTGGGCAGAAGCACGCTGTTCTCTGAAGCTTTGCACATTGCTGTTCCGGGCTGAAAAGTGTGTCCTAATATACAGACTGACCAAGGACGCAATCTCATCCATCACATCGTGCCCGGGTAAATTGAAGGCTGGCCGGACTCGCGCAAGCAATGCTCCCAAGTCTGCAAGTCCCTCCTTAAACATCATCCTGGCCCTTCTTCCCCCCCCCCCCCCCCCCCACGTCTCCTCCCACCGCCTCTTATCCCGTCCTGCCTCCTCCTGTTACCCCCCCTCCCCCTCCCCCTCCCGTCCCCCTCCCGGCTCGAAATCTGTCAACTGCCTCCAACGTCCCGTGTTCATTGATTGTTCTTGCATCGTGCTCGGTAAGGTGCGATGAAAAGGTCCCTTTCCAGAGCATGCTTGTTCGTCAAGAAGCGTCCCGTCTAAGCATCCGGGTTCCCGTTAAAGGCCAGCGCGTTGACCGTGTCGCTCGGGATGCCTGTGAGCACGTCCTTGAGCGCCGTGCTCTGGATGTAGGCGCACAGGTCCTGGGGCTCCTTCTTGCCGAGAAGGGCCAGAAGGTACGCGCCAAGGCCGGTGATGTGGGGGGTCGCCATGGACGTGCCCGAGATGGTGTTGGTGGCCGTGGAACTGCCGATCCAGGTGCTGAGGATGTCGGTGCCCGGGGCGAAAATGTCGACGATGCTGCCGTAGTTGGAGTAGTAGGCAATGTCGTCACTGGACTCGGAGGCGCCCACCGTGCAGACCGTGGGCTCCGAGGAGGGCGAGTAGTAGGAAGCGTCGTCGGCCGAGTTGCCGGCCGCAACGGCCAAGAACACGCCGGCGGAAATGAGCGCGGCGGCGGCGCTGTTGACGGCGGCGCTGTAGCCACCCCCGAGAGACATGTTGGCGACAGCTCCATTGGGGCATTTGCGGGTGGCCGCGTCCTTGGCGACAAAGTTGATACCGGCAATGACGCCCGAGCTAGAAGAAAGAGAAAGGGGAAAAAAAAGGCCGGCATTAGCAAGATAACGAAACAAAGAGGACAGGCGAGACACGCAGTAAAGCAACATACTTGGTGCCCGAACCCGAGGCATCGAGGACCTTGACGGCGTAAAGCTTGGTCTTCTTGGCGACGCCGTAGGTGGTCGAGCCGATGGTGCCGGCGACGTGGGTGCCGTGCCCGTTGCCGTCCGTGTTGCTGCCGTCACCGGCGTAGTTGGCGAGCCAGGTAGCGCGGCCGTCGAACTCGGGGTGGCCGACGTAGATGCCCGTGTCGATCACGTAGGCACAGGTGCCTTCGCCAGCGGAATCGTCGTAGTCATACGACGTGGACGTGTTGATCGTATGGGAGATGCGAGCCAGGCCCCAGGGGGCGTCGGACTCGGTGACATACGAGTCGAGGTGGACGATCGCGTCTTGCTCAATGTAATCGACCTAGACGAGTGCTTGCTTAGCATGGACTGGTCTGAGAATGAAACTACCGCTCATGTCTGCCCGGTCGTCAACGGGGCATCTTTACCTCCGGGTGGTTCTGGAGAGCCTCGAGGCCGGAGGCATTGAGGCTCAGGGCAAAGCCGCGGAAGCCGCCGGCATTGTAGACGTGGTCGACGGTGGCACCGTCCGGCACGACGTCGGCCTGCAGCGAGGCAGTGGACATTTCGCCCTTGAGCTTGACAATGTACTTGCCATCGATAAGCTCGGCATTGCGGGACCGCAGCACAGGCGCCGGCTGGGCACGCTTGAGGTTCCCGCCGTTGCCGGACGGGGCTGCAAAAGCCAGCGGCAGCAGAGACAGGAAGGCGGTGATTTTGTACATGTTGGCGATCTTGACAAGCGGGATAGGCTGGTGTCTACTAGAGAGGTCGTGTCTGTGAGAAGATGGTGATGCGTTGGTTGGTTTCTAGAGACAATCTTTCTTTCTTTCTGTCTTCTGAGAAGGCCAAACGGCCAGGTATTTATCATCGACAGCCGTTTACACATCGGCGAGAACCATCGCCACAATCTGGGCGTGGTTGATCGTCGTGCCTCTCCTGCCTGGCCTCGACTGGCCATGGTGCTCTCGAGAAATCAACCTTCCCGACAAGGCATCTCGATGTGGTCGCCGGGCTAAAGAAGACCAAGTGTGCGTAGCATCTCTGGCAAACATTGCGATAGAGGTGCAATCATTCATCGCCAAGAAACGATGAACGCTCCAACTCTCGAGAGGGCGATAACGCAGTTACATCATGGGCCGGCGATATCACGCACAAGAGGGCCATGATAGACAATCATCGAGAGGTGGCAGTGATGAGAAGAAGATCCTATCTGAAAAGGGAATGAGAATAACGATCAACGACGACGACGGACGACGCCAACCAGAGGGGACGCACTGGACAGCCTGCCTGCGCTTCACGCGTGGCTACAGTCACGTCATCGAGAGAGGCAGAGCTGTTCTGTGTGCGGCATGATGTTTATCGAACGAGAAAATGCGACTATCTAGCCATCTTGATATGGGTTGTTGGCTGCACGTGGTCGAGCTGCACCAGGGGCAGGTGCTTTCTTCTCTCTTGCGCTGCAACGTCGTTGTCTGCTGTCTTCGACGCGTGCCTGCGCCGGGGGCTCCTGCCCGCCCCAAAGACGGGGCTGTGTCGATGTCCAGACGGCCAGACGAGGAAATGAGAGGGGCCAGGGCCTTGTTTATATGGGCTCCTTCCTGTTCGGGAAAGAGGCAGCCGGTCAGCAGGGGGGCCGGCAGGCAAGACGTGCGTTCGGCAATCTACACCTGCAGGAAGCCCTCATCAACTCTGCCGTGTGCAGCGGCGCTGCTCTGCGGACGCTCGAGTGCGATTGAATTACATCCTCCTGGCAACCCGGTTTGGGCGTTTGTCCGGGGCTATATAGCTCCCTGCGCTTCCTAGGGGACGCCGTCGGACAGCATGAGCATAGAAAACGACGCTGCATCGGCGTACCGGCAGTACCGTAGTATACCTTCAAAGTTGGTGAGCCGTCTTGTTCAAATAAACCAGTAAGGATGGGGGTGTAATATACTGCATCGGATGTCTGGGTCCAAGCATCATAGGGCTCCGACCAGCCGCCGTCCACTTGCAGGCACTTTTCGTAGGCGATCCAGCGAATTCCAGCCAGGGGCGGGAGATCACCGCCCTTTTGGCAGTGGTCAATCAAGAACGAGATGCTCATGATAGCCTTGGAGGACATCAGGAAGGCGCAATGTCCTTGAAGCAAAATAAGCTTCACACCTCCCTGGCCTGGCTGTCGTCCATTTTGTGGGGGTGGGGAAAAGAAGATAGAGATTGGGCATGGTTGGAAAGAGGACAAGAGGAGAACACAGGAAAGGATAAGGGGGCTCAAGAGGATGGGACAGTGGGAAAAGGCGGGGGAAAAGCTGGGAAAGGAGGTTAGAAGAAGAAATATTAGCAGCAGATGGGGGTTTTGTTAGGGAAGAGTGCTTAGATAAGAGCTGTATTAAGACTACACAGTATTATTCAACGCATAGTACCCTCTCCGCCGTCACTGGCCAACGCTGCGATCAACAAGGGGTCGTAATACCCCATCGACCAGTCTGGCCCGGGCTGGTGAAGATTGCCCCGAGGTCTTGGCTCTTTCCTACTTGGACTACCGTCGCGATGCGGCCCATTGAATAAGGCCTTCCGCTTTGGTGTCTAGTCACCTTTGCCCTTGCGGGCGCCAAGGAACAATGCAAGAGGGCCACAAGAAGAATACTACTTGCTATAACTGGAATTGATACCCGAATCCTTACGGCTTCTGTATTGCTGTTGCCTGCTGGATGCCGAATTGGAGGCAGGACAACCCAAAACAGCAGACAAAATACAAGATGCTATATCGGCCGGCTCAACGATAGTGTCAGTAAACCTGGAAGCTGCTGGCGTCAAAGGAGCGGATCTCCTAGTGAGGTTGCGTGTTGCCTTCAGACACGATGGGGCGCATGGCTGCGCCTTGGTTAGTCGTAAGCATTCGACACGTTCAAGACTCCGGCCGGATGCGTTGTGAGAGGCCGGCGACTTGGAGCAGTGGTTGAGATGGGTCGGTTTTTATACACAGCAAGACCCGTGTTGAGCCGTATTACCCACAGCGCAGCTAGCGAGCGGCAGATTCCTAATAATAGCAAAGCAGGGGTAGGATTGAGAGAATTCTATTGAGGGGGATATAGAAAAGGTGCAGTATGCGGAATACGAGGCTGGACGGGTCAACAGAGCTGAAAATAAACTAGGCAACAGCATAAATAGCTACGATACGAGGGCTTCATACTGCGACCCGTAAGAGCCACAGGCCGCCGACGGAGCGGAAAAGAAACTAATAAGACGGAAGAGGAAACAAAGACTAAACGCACTAACAGAACAAGCATGAGGCCGTATTCTAGCCCCGGATTATAGGAGACCCCGAGAAGGGGGCGGTGCTCGCTCTACTGTTTGTCGGCCGGGCATTAGAATATCCCGAGGAAGGTACGATGGGCCAGTGTTCATAAAAAGAGAGCAGGAGCGTATGACAACAAGGGCAACGAGCAGGGAAAGAGCAGATGCTCTCGCGGGGTTATCTCGTCGCCTGAGGATCTGCGAAACTTGCCGCTCTCTAATTCCTTTGTCCTGATACGAACAGGCCTGGGTCTTGGCACCAGGTTCGCTCCTTCCTTATAAAACCTACTCGCATGTTTGTTTCCTCCACATCGTCGCACCAACAGCACCTGCCGTTTTCAGGTGTTTTTTTGGGGGGCCGCCGCCTGCCCAGATCACCAGCAGCCATGGCGTCTTCGCAGCAGACGGCCTTGGGGCAGGGCCGGGGCTCGCGCACACCGTCGCCGCCGCCCGCGCCTTCCCAGGCCCCGATGCCCGCACAGGAGCAGCAGCAGAAGCGCGTGCTTGCCTGTGTCATGTGCCAGCAGCGCAAGGTCAAGTGCAACCGCAGGTTCCCCTGCAATAACTGCATCCGCGTGGGCGCAGCCTGCGTGCCCGCCACGCTCAACCCGCGCCGCCGCCGCCGCCGGTTTCCCGAGCGCGAGCTGCTGGACCGCCTGCGCAGCTACGAGTCGCTGCTGCGGCAGCACAACGTCCGCTTCGAGTCGCTGTTCCAGACGACGGTCGACGGCGAAGAACCCGAGCCAGGTTCCCACGCCTCGCCCTCCACGTCTGCGCCAGGAGGCGAGGCCGTGATGGAGATGGACTCGGACACCGAGACCGCCGATGTTTCAACGGCGCCAGCCGCAACTGGGCCGCCGGCACCGGGTGCTCCGTCTGAAAAGAGGGTACCCTCTCTACGCAGGAACTTCTGGAAAGTCATCCGACAAGGTGTAAGGTCTACAAGCGGCACTTGCGCCTCTCCTCTTCCCCGCCGCCCCTGACTGACGTGCTCTAGTTCCGCGACCGGGACAATGACGATGAGAGCTCCGGCTCCGAGGGAGCCGAGGTCCGCCACAACCCCGCCCGCGAGCTCTGGGAGCGCCAGCTGGACAGCACGGGCAGGCTGTTCTTCCGTACGCCGAACGGGGCTGGGGCCAGCGTCTCCTCGCTGCACCCGGGCCCCGCCCAGATCTTTCGCCTTTGGCAGACATACCTGGACAATGTCGACCCGCTCCTGAAGGTCACCCACACGCCGAGCCTCCAGGGGCGCATTGCCGAGGCCGCAAGCAATCTCGCGAGCGTGGACGCCACGTTGGAGGCGCTCCTGTTCAGCATCTACTGCGTGGCCATCCACAGCATGACAGCCGCGGAGTGCAAGGTCATCTTCTCGGCGGACAAGGCTGACCTGCTTGCAACCTACCACCACGCCTGCGAACAGGCGCTGCTGAACTGCGGCTTTTTGCGGACCACCAAGCGCGACTGTCTGACTGCGTTCTTCCTGTACATGGTACGTCTTGCTACTACACACCCATGAACCGCGCGTTTCTGCATGTGCATGGCCTGAGACCGCCCAGATATCCCTCGGGCATAGTCTCGACCCACAGTCGCTCTATTCGATGCTCGGCGTGGCCGTGCGGCTCGCCCAAAGCATGCAGATGAACAACGAGGTTCCAAGTGCCCGGATGACGCCCCTCGAAGCCGAGATGCGCCGCCGCCTGTGGTGGGCCATCTCCCTGTACGACTCGCGCGTCAGCGAGCTTGCCTTCCACAGCCCCACCGCTCTAGATCCGACCTGGGACTGCCAAATCCCCCTCAACGCCAACGACTGTGACTTCCGCGCCGAGATGAAGGCGCCACCCGCGGTCCAAGGCCACTCGTCCGAGGCTCTCTTTGCTGTCGTCCGGAGCGAACTCGGCAACGGCCTGCGCCACATGGAGTACTACCTGGCGCTGGCGACTCCGGCCCTCAAGCACATGGCACACGACCGGCACAGCATGGGCCCGTCACCAGAGTTTGGCGAGATAGACGCGCTGGAGACCATGGTCAATGAAAAGTACCTGCAGTACTGTGATCCCGGAAACGCCCTCCACTTTATGACCATCTGGATGACCAGAGGGTTCTTGGCCAAGTGCCGCCTGATCAAGTACTTTTCAAAGTTCTTCAATCCTCTAGCATCAACGTCTTCGTCGAACAGCTCATCCACGCCACCATCATCATCCGCTGCATCCTCTACAGAGGCACTGCGAGATGGTGCACTGGCGGACGCGCTGACGATCGTCGAGAGCGACACGAAGATCATAACGTCGCCACTGACCAAAGGCTTCCGCTGGCTCCTGCACCTCTATTTCCCCATGCCGGCCTACGTGCAAATCATACAGGAGCTGGCACGACGCTTGGACCGTGAACGGGCCCGCCGGGTCTGGGCAGTCATGGACGCAAACTATGAGGCTCGCTTCGTGTATGCGGACGGCGAGGACCGCTATTTGCTCAAGATGTTTGGGGACACCATCATGCAGGCCTGGGATGCATGCGAGGCTCGGTCTCGCGAGGCGGGCGAGGCGGGCGAGGCCCAGCCTGTACCTGGGATGATTGTGCGCATCCGCAGCCAGCTGGCGGAAGACAGGCAGCCGAGCGCGGACCACGAGCCGGGGCCGGAAGCTAGCTCAGGACAGCCCACAATGGGTCCTATCGGGATGGACGGCTTCCAGACGTCGATGTCTATGCATGGTGGGCCGCCAGAGATCACCAGCTCACCGCTACTCTTCAGCGGCATGGGCGGAGGGCCGTGCGGCACCTTTGATGGCAGTCCGGCACCGGGGCCCATTTTCCCGAGCCCCAACCTTGGTGCCATGGGGCCCAACATGCACGGCATGGGCTGGCCACGAGCGCCGTGGGCGTGGGCACCGCGCCCACCATGGGGCTAGCCTTTCAGCGGTGGTCACTGCGTGAGGTAGTGCGGATGGAGTCTGGAATGTTGAAAAATATGTGAAGGCTGTTTTGCATATCAATAACAGCTAAACAAAAGACATAATCTTCTTTATTAAATAAAAAAAAGGGAAAAAAGTAAATGAGCGTTACATACTACATGAAGGCCGTTACCTACGTCGTGAACAGCCTTTCCTACACGCCAGTGCCATGTAACCGCAGAGCTTCGTCCATGAGCCCCCCCGGAGCTTTGAAAGACCCGAAAGTCTAGGCTCGGGGAATGCAAATGCCCGACGAACAAGACCAGGCTTTGCCAAGACTTTGGCTTACACGGGGGCTTGGCATTTCTGTGCCTCTCGAGCCCAGAGAAGAAAACAGGTCAATGGGAGAGCCAGCAAAACACAAGACCAAAGCAAAAATAAAATGAAAGAGAGGAGTATCGTCTCTGGCAAGATCGAAATGATCTCCTAAAACAAAAACTGAACCGAGCGTCCATTCCTCTTCTTTTCCAGCCCGTCTTTCTCACTGTTCTCTTCCTCAGCACCGCCGGAACAAAACCCCTCCATGGCGTAGCAACTGGCCATACTGTAATGGCATATGTAGAGAGCGCCGTCCAATGCCGGCGGCACGGCAGCTTGTCCTTTCCCACCTGCTGGTGCACTGCAAAGCGCTGCTGAGAGGACAGGCTGCGTTCGCCAGGTCTACCTTGCCCGGCATTGCGCCACTGGGTTCTATGGCGTTCCAAACTGCTGTTGAGCGCGAACCTCGCTTCAATGTGCAAACGGTGAGAAAACGATCAGCAACAAACTACGAGCCCTTGATTCCCGTTCTCGCATCGCACGAGTATATTCTCATGCCTGCTTCCTCGACTGCTCTCGTGGCAGCAGAGTGTCACGTGCTGTTCCTGTTGCATTTAGTGGGGCTGGGGTAGGCTCCCACGCGCCTTCTTGGCGCTCCCGCCGACCCTCCCCTAGCTTCCCACCAAGGCCAGCTCTTGGTGGCTTCATGCGTTTCCTCGGCTGACAACCCTCAAGCCCCAAGCCCCGCGGCTCCGGACACCCATCCATCCCGACACATCGACAATGGCTTCGTTTGTACTGCCGCCAGTGCGTGTGCTGCGGCCGGCGCTCTGGTGTGCGGCTGCCGTCGGCACCATCTACGTCGGCTGCGCCGCCTACGAGGTGCGCCACGATGCCGCCATTGCCCGGCAGGCCCGGCAGCGGCGCGGCTGGTCGTCGTCTCCCATCGCCATGAGGGACCTCGAGAGCGTGCGCGCCATGATTGCCGCGTCGGACGGGCGCAATCCCATGAACTTGTCGCCTTTCTCCGCGCCACCCGGCCGCGGGGACCGGGGGGACACGCCAGCACCATCCATCGGGGGAACGCCGTCGGCCCTCCGGGACGCCTGGAACGACCTGCCCGAGGCCGGCAAGCTGATGACTGGCATCGTGTCGAGCAACATCGGCGTCTTTGCCCTCGAGCGGCTGCTGCCGGGCGGCGCCTCTGTGCTGTTCTCCCACGTGCCCGCCGCCGGCGCCAACTTCACCATGCTGACGTCCGCCTTTGGCCACGTCGGCCTGACCCATCTCGCCCTCAACATGTACGGCGTCGTGCAGTTTCTGCCGCCCGTAGCATACAGCCCTACGTTTGCCGCGAGCGGCAGCCACATCGCCGCCTTCTACCTGTCGTCGGGCGTGCTCGCGACGTTTGCGTTCCACCTCGCGTCGGTCTGGCCGCGGCCCCTGGACCGCGTCATCCCGGCCCGCGGTGCCAGTGGTGCCGTCATGGCCGTCGTGGGCGCTTTTGGCATGTCCTACCCGGACAGACACCTCGGCATCATTCTGATTCCGTTCAGCCTGCCAGCGTCGCAGTTCCTCGCGGGCATCGCGCTGTTCGAGACGTACGGCCTGTTTGTCGGCTTCAAGCGGCTGCCCCTCGCCCACGCAGCGCACTTGGCCGGCCTCGCCATCGGGTCTGCGTACGTCCACTGGGATGGCCGGAACCACGTCTGGCGGCCCGTTAAGAACTGGACCTTTACACAAATGCGGCGGCTAGGCCTGGTGTGAGCAGCTGCCGCCCCTCCCACCCCCTTCTCACTTCTTCGGCCGGCCACCAACTTTTCCGGCCACGAGAAGAAGGACGGGAAGCAGACGGCATGTCTGCTTCTCATAGCACCGCTATTGGCCTCTCTTCTAGCAGTCTCCCGCCGACAAGGCAGCAAAGTTCCCATAAGCGAGGTGTAGGACTTGCACACCCAACAGTGCCCAGTTAGGAATCAGAGCCTACACAGCACGCGCAGCAACCACTAGAGCAGTTTACCGGAGGCGTGCGGAGTCTAAACGATTCCACTGCGACACAGTCGACAGGAAGCCGAAGCCTGATTTGGTGTTGTTTGGCTCAGCTGTCTCGCAGACATCACCGACAACACAACCAAAAGTTTACGGGGCGAAAATGGAGACGCGCCCTGGCAGGGATCCTGGTGGCCACCCCTCCAAGCGGTTCTTTGCACAGGCTAGATTAGCGACGAAGGCGAGCCACACGAGCGCATTAGGACTCCGGGACTATCTTGCCAAGGCACAGCTGTTTATGGATGTGCAGTGGGTGCGGGAGACGATGGGTTTCGGCGTGGAGACCCGGACGATCATGCACGCCGAGCTGCATTTGCGATCCTGAGCGACTTGGGGGTGGAGGATTTGAACGCAAAACAAAGTGTACCGAGATTCTAGGCGGGCGACGATGCAGACGGCCAGGGGAAAATAAAAATACTGTTTTAAGCCCGGACATGCGTGCAGATCATCGTCGTCAGATTGGCCATTGCTCGAGCGTTCAGCGGCGGGCAGATGGACGTCTGGAACGTGTCCGCGCCCGATGGACGGCACGCTGTCGGCTGGGGAGGCGCCGCCAAACGTGGAGTTGTCCGTATTTGGTCCGCCAGGGCAAGGGACGGAGTACGTGCCGCAAAGAGCATTCCCGTGGCATCGAGACAAAGTGCAGACGTGAGGCAGATGGACTGGGCTTTCATTATCAATTTGGAACCTAGCCTCTCTCTCTTTCCCGCGGCGTTACTGCCATTCGTCAAAGTTGTTCACTTACCTGGAGTTCAGCAAACATTCGTTATCAGACTCCTTATGAGACCTGATATTCTTGATAGTAGAAACAAAAGAAACAACTCAAGCAGTTCATTAAAAGGGGCACCCCCCCCCCCCCCCCCCGAAAAGAAAAACAAAAACAACAAACAAAGCAACCAGTAACGTAAATAAGTGCCGAAGCGAAACATAACTCATAGTAGCACCACTCGGTGTCTCGCAGCAGCCATCATAATGCCCGTCCATTCTGCCCGCCCCATAAACGAGTGACCCGTCAGCGTGGCAGGATGTCCTGTCGCGTCCTAGTAGAGCTCATCTGGCAGAAATGATCGCCCCTCGTGGCGCACATACAAAGTTGCATGCGGCGTAGACTCGTCCCCGGGCCGTGGCAGCACGAGACTCAGTTTCGACTGGCCCCGCGCTGCACTGGCGTAGGCCAGCGTGCGGAGCTGCTGTATGAACGCGACGAGCCTGGCTAGGTCTCGCTGGTGCGTTTTCTCCCACGCCTGGAGCGACTCTGTCATGTCCGCAATGCGCATCTTCCTCAAATTGAAGTACCCCAAGCTGTGGCCCGCCTCGAACAGGTTGTGGCAGCGGCCAAAGTACAGCTGTGCCTCGGGCCCCGGCCGCTTGAAAGCGTGCTTCCCGAGACTAAACGTCTTGATCTCGATGAGCTGGTCGGCCGGGACAGGGCGGCCACATGGGTAGTTGATGGCCAGAGTGTCTGATTGGACGGGGCACGCTTGTTCATCCTCCTCTTCCTGTTCTTCCTCCGCGCCCTCCATGAAGAGGACCGAGAACCGTGATCCCGTCGAGGGAGGTGACAGGGGAGGCGATGACCCATAAACCGAAGTCGGCGGTGCTTTTCCAAACTGGTGAATGCTGGGTGGCACAATCGCCTTTCTTTCTGTAGAGAGTGGCCGTGCGGCCGCCGGTTTCGGTGAGACTGGGGGCGTCACCGGCATCTGATATGGGAGTGGGGGCGGAACCGGACGCGAAGAAGGTGAAGAGGAAGAAGAGCAAGAAGACGACGGCCGCTGTGTGGACAGTGGGTCGTGGAAGCCGTCCGCCTCGCAGTGCAGAACGAGCCGCTGCCCGCCCAGTTCATAGTAAAGCACGCGGTGATGCGTGAATGACTCCTTGAGAGACGCGGGCAGGTCCTTGGGGTACTGGCAGGTCTTTTCGGAAAAGCCCTTGCCATAGCCGTAGCTGACGTGGTGGTCGGGGTCGTCGTCCCACTGCTGCATCAAGAGGGTTCCGTCGGCACCACCTTTCCACTCAATGTCCGCACGCACCGGCACAGTCAGTTCCCCTGTGAGATAATTGAAGAGCCGGTAGATCGAGCCCGCGTTGGCCACCACGTCACACGACGAGAGTACATCAAATGCTGGCGTGACGCACTGCACAGAGCGAATGAGAGGCTCGAGTATGTAGGTGTATCGGGGAAACGTCAGATCGGTGAAGTTGCTCAGAGAGTCGAGGCGGAGCCTCGTGTGGCATCTCGGCGGGGCAAACTGCGGCGGACATCCAGGCACGGCAATCTTGTCGTCGGAAATCTTGTTGTAGCTGGCCAAGACACATTCATTCCGAATTTCGAGGGGGCTAGCCGTCAGATTGGCAGTATCGGGGCCGTCAGCAGACCCGCCCATGTCGATCGCATCGGTCAGGCCTTCAACCATGAGCAGACTGCGCTCGCCGGTGTCCGAGGTCCAATGCGTACCCTTTGGAGGCTGTTTTTCGTATTTGAGCTGCTCTCTGGGGTGGTAGTAGAGGCAGCTGTCTTTCACAAATTGCTTGCAGGTCCTGCCATTCCTGCAACGCTGGTCGCCGCTGTAACGCTGCCAGAATTTGAGGTCGCGCTGGCTGTGGGAATGGTGGCACAAGTCGCCGTTGGGGCACGAGCCGGTGTTGTAGAGAAGACCGCACGGGGGTCTTCGAGGCTGCCATGGCATCTCGGTATGGATGTCCATTGAGAAAGTGCGCGTATTTGTTGTCGGGGCGTGAAGAGAGGGGGGAGAGAAACAAGAAATTAAGGCCAGAAAAAGTAACGAAGCAGGACAAAATGAAGAAGAGGTGTAAGATACGAACACAGGAACGAGATCATAAACACATATGCAAGACAGAGCGTTTCCAAAACACGAGAATCAAAGCATGCAAGTCAAGACGTTTTCAATTTAAGCTGCACTGTCGTGTTCAGAATATAGATTCGTCCTTGACCATTGAACTCGAAGCAAGCGAATAGATAATGGTCGAACAGGGCTTGGAAGGACGGCCGGGCCTCATGAACGTGGCCAAAAGAAGACGGGGCCAGTGAGCGACCCCCAAAAGAGGCCATGATCCGAGAGGGAGAAAAAGGGCCAAGAGGGGACCAGACACACACCAGAGGCAGGACAGCCTCAGCCAATCCACAGCGATGCGCCCTCAACTCCATGGTCTCCCCACAAAGAGACGAGGAATGGCGGGATGCGATGGGCATGGCCAGCCTTGAGCTGTCTGACGTGGCGCGGCCGTTGCCAACGAAGAGCCATGCGTTCGGAGACTCTTGTTTCCTGCCCCCCATCGACTGAGCGTTTCGCTTTGTCCTCACATCAGAGCCGATGTGACTGGGGTTCACCGGCTTTGGACAGCTGCATGGTGCAGCTTTCTTTGCTGTAGAAGGGTTTCCGCGCAGCCAATGTTTTGACGGGGCGGAGGTTGGGCAGCATCAGGCAGCCACCTCCTGGTCCCGCCACGGGAGGCCATGGTGGTGGCGCACATGCTTCCATTGGCAAGTCGTTTTGGGGGCTTTGTTTGTTGCGGCGCCTAATTCCCATGATTGCCCATGATTGGGGCTTTCCCCTCATCGCGGAAAGTCGCCTACTAACCAGCCCATAAGCGAGGCTATGCTGTCGACACCCACAGCTTCGTGTCGGGCGAACAGCTGGGCAACCGGTTGCGGCGGGAGAGCCTCGAGGTGCTGCAGGCTGTGGCGGAGAATGTCCCCGCTTCCCTTCTCCTTCTCCTCCTCCTGCTGCTGCTGCTGCTGCTGCTGGAGCTGGCGGCGCGCATTGCCATCGAGAAGCAGAACGGGATACCAGCCTGCAGCCTTTGCACCCCCCACATCTTTGCGGACGTCGTCTCCGACATACAGCTTATCCCAGGACGACAACTCATCGTCCAGAGGAGCAGAGTCGCCGCGCGCCACGAGCACGGCGGGGAGCAGCGACTCGGCGGCGCGGAAGATGCGCGGATCTGGCTTTTCGACGCCGACGTCGTAGGACATGCAGTGAAAATCAATGTCGTAGGGGGGTTGTTCTGCAGCCTTCATGTTCGGCGAATCGAAGCCGGCCGCGCCTTGGTACCGAAGAGGGCTGACGTGCAGGCCGAAGGATGCCAAAATGCCAGGCACGCGGTCGTCCGAGTTGGTTATGACACCCACGACGACGCGGTCGTACTGCCTCAGGCGCGTATGCAGCGTTCTCAGCAGCTCTGGCAGCCGAGGCGCCACTGTGTAGCCCTCGCCGGAGGAGAAGCGGCCCAGGAGGCGCGGCGCCAGGCCGGCCGGGACGTCGCCGGCAAGCAGAGGCTTGAACGTGTTGTGGATGACCTCTCTCGGTCAGCAGCAGGCCGGCAGAGCGGGCAGGAGGGGGCAGGAGGAGAGGCCTTACGTTTGTCCACCACCTTGTCGCCCCCAGACGACTGGCACGGCCATAGTTGGGGTGCAGCGTCGCCTCGGCTTTGAAGGCGGCGCGGAAGGCCGTTCGCAGCTGTTCGTCGGAGAAACCGGTGAGGCCAAAGTGCTGGCGCGCAACGTCGCCGTACTGGTGCTCGATGGGCTGCTTGATGCGAAAGAGCGTGCCAAAGGCGTCAAAGCACAGGAGGAGGTTTCGCTTGGCCATGGGGGAGCGAAGCGTGGGCTATATGGAGACGGTTGGTTATCGTTGTATTTGCGGAAATAGAGAAGAAGTCGACGATCGCCACGGAATGGGTTGTTGACATGCGCGGCAGGTACCGCTAGTCGCGCCTGCTAGTTCGAGGCTCGTCCACGAACGCCTCAACAGGAAGGAAGCAGCACATTCTACGAAAAGCAAAACGGAAGGTACGAAGGCCATAACATTATATACTAAACGTAGTTGCAATCCAAAGCGCGGAGAATAAAGAAATAATAATAAAATACAAAAAAGCCTGAGAAACAAGGCCGACAAAAACAATGCAAGACGTAAGTTTTTCTGTAGACTGCCTACCCATGCGAGCCCTTCTGAGTTCGCCTCTCCCTCCGCGTCCTGGATGGCTTCCCCCCTGTGCGCTGGAAGCGCCGCCAGCCGTGGTCCCAGCGGTCCAGCAGCCGCTCCGTGCGATCGTCGCCGCCGACAGGCCCTGCGCCCCGCGACAGAAAGAAGCGCACAATCTCGTCTGCCTTTGGGTGGCCTGCCCCGGCCGGGTAGCAGTCCCAGTTGCGGCCCCGCGGGCAGTGCGCAAGCGACTGGAGGCGGATGGCATCCTCGAGGGCTGTCCGCAACGGCGACCGACGGGGGCGGCCGAGATGTGCGGGCGCAGCGGGCTGCAGAAGCGCGGGCACTCGCCCTGTGAGGTCCGCGCCGGCATCGGCGAGAGCCCGCAGCAGCTCCACGGGCCGACGAGGGTCCCGCATCGCGCGCACGACCAACGGGCCCTCGCCGCCGTCTACGTCCCAGCCGAGGTCTGGGTCTGCGCCACTGCCGGCCTGCAGCAGCAGCCGCGTGAGCGCAACATTGCACGGCTCGGCGGCGTGCTGGCAGTGGTCGTAGCGGAGGTCGAGGTCGTTGGCGTTGGCGTTGGCGTTGGAGGCGCTGCCGTGGCCGACACTGCCGGCACTGCTCCGGCGCCGGCTGTTGACCCGCTGCCGCGGCCCGCGGACCTGCACGAGGGACAGCACCTTGTCCCACTCGGCCAGGGCAATTTGCCGGTCTGCTCCGGCCCCGGCCCCGGTGCTCGTCTGCAGCGTGGCCCCGTGGGAGAGGAAGCATGCCACGACGGGGGCGGGACACCAGCGCGGCGGCTGGTTGGCGGCGTCGAGGATGCTGCCGAGGATGGGCCAGAAAGACATTGGGCTGCCCCCCACTCCGTTGTCCTGCAGCCTACCGTCCGGGACGTTGGCGGGCGCCCCATGGTCGAGCAGAAACGACAGGACCGCGAGGGGCAGCTCGCCGTCGAGGGCGGTGGCAAACGCAGCGGGCCAGCAGCGGGCCAGGTTGACGCCAGCGGCCACACAGCTCCGGAGCGTGCCGAGGTTGCCGGTGCGGCAACCCCACGGGAGGGAGCGGCCGCCTTCACGGTCTCCCGAGAGGTCCCTCTGGTAGAGAACCTTGGAAAGGAGGTGGCGGATAAACCGCGAGCTGGCGATCCACTGGGCGAGCGAGTGCTGGTCGAGGGTGCTGGCGATGTCAAGCAGGATCTCGTTGGGGAGGCGGAGCAGGGGGGTGGAGGGGGTGGGCGAAGAGGCAAAGGGCGACGCCGTCAAGGCAGGGGCAAGCAGCAGCTCTGCCATGGCCAGTGTCTGCGAACCATTGTCGGTGGCTAGAGACCTGTGGGCGGCGAGGGACGGAGGAGCCAGGGACGGCAAAGAGGGGGGTATTTCTACGGGAGTACGTCGATCCGAGTGCAGTGAGAATGACGGCCTCGGACAGACAGGGCCAGATCAGCCCTCTTCAGTGGTTGGACGATGAGCACCCCCCCAAACGGCTGTCCTTCCCCACGCAGAGGAATGCTGGGGTAAAAGCCTCGTCTGTGGTCGCCGCTCGCCTCGCGTGCGGCAGCAGAAGTCTATTGGACGCAAGGCGCGTTCCAGCATGCATGAGGCGCATGCAGGATGCACACGGAGGAGAGCACTGCTGCATGCACCGCATAAGCGTGGGCCGCGCGTTGGGGGGCATGGTGGGTTGCGTGGTGCATTGGGAAAGGGAGCTGGGGAAAGCTGGTGGTGTGCAGCTGGGCGGCTGCCAGCGGAAGACTTCGCCCTGTACGGAGCAGACAACGATTGACAAAGCCTTGTTTGACCAGAAAGAAGAATGCAGTTGGACAGGCCACTGCTGAGCAAAGAGCTGCTCCCCCGGCCCCGGCGGCCTTCCACCTCCACGGCTGGGCGATCCTGCAGATGGCCGCGAGCGACAGCGAGCCGTGATCCTGAACCAGATCATCCCTCCTGCACAAAGATGGCTGTCAAGAAGGAGAAACAGGACAGAGGGGGATCGCCAAGCCTGGCGATGCAGCCAGCAAAGTGAAGCCAAAGTTGATCGCCAACGGCGCCGTCTGAACGTGGTCGTTTCCACAGCCCGGCAAGCCTGGCAGAAGAACAAGGCTGGACAGCGCTTTCAGAGAACACGGACAAAGATGCGGCAGCATCCGATCCGACTCGCCGAGGGGACGTAACAAAAGGCAATGTGGTTGACGCGACACAGCAGAGTGGCGAGAGTGGCCCGCGGTCGTTGCGGTTGTGCCGCGCAGTTTCCCCATCGTGCCCTGTATTACGAGCCCCGCAACGGCCAATACGAGCTCCTTGGTCCTGCCTTTCTCGCCTGTCCTCCCCCGGCCAGCACACACTAGACCTGCTTTGGGCAATTTACGGGGCCCGTCACAGGCCAAACCGGCGCCGGGCCAGCTGCAAGCCCCCCAACCCTCCCTGCTGGAATCAGGCTAAAAACGGGGCGAGACGATGTTTGTTTGGTGGGCGCGGTAGCAGAGCGTCGTAAAGCGTACGACGTACGGAGTACGGAGTAATAGAGGCGAGGCCAGATGTGGCCCGTGCGTCGGGGTCAAGAGGAGGAGGCATGGGCGAGGTCCCAGCAACGCTCTGCGGGCGCTGTCTTAGGCCATTTAGCGCCCTTTTGTGTCCTTTTTTTCTTTCTCCAGCGCCTCGAGCACCGCCACCAATCAACCCCTCCCCGAACAGCGAAATTCTTTGCTCGGCAACCAGCGCACCTGTTTGTGTTGTCGCCATCACGCCCCCCTTTCGTTTCGTTCTCCGACTTGCCCTCTCTTTTGCTGCCTCTTTTCTTCGCGACGTTCTATTCTCTCGTTTTCCATTCCGCTCGCTGCTCTCAAACCTACCGGGGTCTCGCTCGTTGTCCTCCTCACCGGCGACTTTCTCTCCGTCCGTTGTTTTCCTGCGTCGACTCTCGTGCGACAACTTTTCTTTTTTTGGGCATCGGCAAACGATCAGCCGCCTGCGTCATCCGTTCCTCGGGCACGCATTCTTTTTTTCTTCTTCTGTTCTTCTGTTCTTCTTTTCTTCTTTTCTCTCGACGGCGCCGGCGGACCATCTACGCCCCGAGTATCGCCGACTCGTCGACCGTCTCTCGCACCGCTGCGCCTCGGCCCCCCTCGTTTGCCTCCTCGCCCCTCCTCGCTTCCCCAGACTCTCCGTGGCCGCCTTGACGATGGGGTTCGGCGACTTTACGAGTCTGTGCAGGACTGCACCGGTGCCGCTGTGTGCATCCATCGGCCAGATCACGTCCATCTCCTTTGGCGTCGGCATCGAGCCGGACTGCTACGCGCGCAACATTGAGCTGGCCAACACCATCATCTTCCAGGGCGCCGCGAGCGCGATGCACATCATTGCACTGGTCATGACGGTCTTTATGATCTTCCACGTCCGGGGAAAGTTCACAGCAGTTGGTGAGTCTCCCCCCTGGCCCCCCGAACACCCCCAAACATCCCCAAACACCGCCCTGTCCCAGCACTAACCACCGTGTCCAGGCCGCAGGGAAATCACAGCCTTCTTCTACCTGTTCATGCTGCTCACCTTCTTCTCGCTCATCATCGACGCCGGTGCTGTGCCGCCCGGCTCCGGCTCGTACCCCTACTTCGTTGCCATCCAGGCGGGCTTCACCTCGGCCCTTGTCACGTCCCTGCTGATCAACGGCTTCGTCGGCTTCCAGCTGTACGAGGACGGCACCCCCCTGTCGCTGTGGATGCTGCGGCTGTGCTCGGCCGCCGCGTTTGTCATCTCGTTCCTCGTGGCCCTTGCGACGTTCAAGTCGTGGGCGGGCCTGGGCCCCACCAACACCGTCGGCCTGTTTGTCGTGCTGTACCTGCTCAACGGCATCCAGCTGCTCGTCTACATCGTGCTGCAGGTCATCCTGGTTCTGCAGACGCTGCAGGACCGCTGGCCGCTGGGCGACATTGCCTTTGGCGTCTTCTTCCTGGTTGCCGGCCAGGTGCTCCTGTACGCCTTCAGCTCGCGCATCTGCGTCGCCATCAGCCACTACCTGGACGGCCTGTTCTTCGCCACCACGTGCAACCTGCTGGCTGTCATGATGGTCTACAAGTACTGGGACTCGATCACCCGCGAAGACCTCGAGTTCTCTGTCGGCACGCGCATGAACAACTGGGAGGTCAAGGAGCTGCTGCCCGACGAGGACCGCCGCGGCACCATGTACGCCGAGGACCCATACGGCCAGTCGAGCTCCTTCGACCAGCCATACTCGCCCAGCAACCGCCTGTCCAAGTACTAGGCCGGACGTTGAGGCCGTGGTGCGAACAGGCGAAACCGCAGAGAAGAAAACGACACACTCTTCTATCATTACCAAGCAAAGACAAAAACGAAAACCAAAAAAAACTACCAAAAGGCATCATACATCGATACATGGGGGCGCTCGGAAGGGGTTGCCATTTTTCTTTCATTTTTGTTCAGCTTTAATACTTTTCCTGGTTTCGGTATCGTTGATTTCTCCAATGTTCGCGTGGTGGACCTGCGGCGGACGCATTCGAGCGTGCACTATTTCCATCTTATTTTGCTCGTCTTTCTATCTGGCGTTTTGCAATGGTGTTTTCGGGATATCACGAGGTCTTTTCTCCCTTGTCCTTCTTTCGCGCTGTGTATGGGGTTGCCGGGATGGTGTGCGTTCGACACGCGGGTTTGCACAAATGGAGAGTTACAATCGGCGCTCTCCCCGTGTTTGCTGGGGCATTTTTGGAATAGACAGCTACAGAAATCGTAATGACACATTCCGCGCACAACTATGGTGTTCCTCGTCTGGATCGCGGCGCCCCGTGCCTCGCAGGTTTAAAACGCTCTGGCCGCGAAGGGCCGTGTGGGGGAAAGAGAAACCAAAACAAAACCAAAAAAGGGCAGAGCTGTACATAAGGGTCGTGACGGGTTCCAAGAGGGAAGACGCGAAGAGGGAAGGGAACAGAAACAGAAACGCCATAATAGCCTTCCCTTCATGCAGAACAGTATACGGTGTCGGTGATGCGGTTTCGGAATCGGTCGGGCACGCACACAAAGCAAAAAAAAAAGAAACAAGATCCGACAACCAAAAGCATAGATGAGAGGACAAAGAGAAAGAAAGAAAGAAAAAAAAGAAAAAGAGAGAAAAAAAGCAAGCAGAAGCACACAAAGAGTGAGGGGGGGCGGGGCTGCCGCATCACGAGTCCGTGCTGGCGCTGTCCGGGGGCGGCTCGTCGCCAACGTACTCCATCCACTCGGGCACGCGGTCCATGCCGCGTCCGAGCCCGGCGAGGCCGGCCATTTCCGACATGCGCGCCTGCTGCGGCGCATGTGGATGCCGCTGAAATGCGGCCGCCTCCTCGGCCCTTCGGCGGTGGCGCCGGCTGCCGCTGCCGCCTCCGGACGCGAACATCTCCGAAACGTCGGGATCGTCGTAGTGCTGCCGGCCAATGGCGTCCGCAAAGGGCACCTGGTCCAGGTTGGACGGCTGCAGCATGCTGAACGGGTCGTCGTCCATCGCAGCGTGCCGCCGCATGACCGGCATGTCGGACATGAGCCCCGGCGGCGGCGCCGGCGCCATGGGCATCATGGACATGGGAGGAGCCATCACCGGCGGCGGCAGCGGCAGCGGCGGCAGCGACAGTGGCGCCATGGGCCCAGACATCGCACCCATGGGCCCCATGAGCGGCATCGGGGGGCCCACGGGGGGCAGGGGACCCAGAGGACCCAGGGGGCCCATTGCCATGCCTGCCGCCATGGGTCCCACCGGCCCCAGGCCGGGTGGCGGTGCGCCCTGGCGGCGCATGGGGCTCGGCCGCGCGGCGTCCGTGTTGAACCGGTCTGCCAGGCGCCCCACCTGGGAGTCTGCGTGGCCGACACCTCGCGCATGGCTCACGCCGCTTGTGTAGTAGTCGCCTGCCACAGTGGGTCGGTCGTAGGCCGCGGTCGGGTACTGCGACGGCGGAGGAGGCGGCCGCGGGTGTTGTTCCTGCTGCAGGTGCTGTTGGTATTGCGGGTGCTCCTGGTACTCTTGGTACTCGTGGTGCTGGTGGTGCGGGTGGTGCTGGCGGTGTCCCTGGTACTCCTGGTACTGCTGTTCGTGCTGCTGCTGCTGCTGGTGCTGGTACCGGTGCGCAGGTGGGGGCGCCTGTGCCTGCTGCTGCGGCGGTGTTGGAGGCGGCGGCGGCGGCTGTGGCACAGACGGCAGAATGTCGGTCGCAGCGCGCTCCTCGTACTCGTCCTCCATGAAGCTTTTTCTGCGGCGCGGGCGGAGACCGAGGTCATCGTTGGCGCGTCGTCGACTGCTCGAGTACCGTCCAGCGTCTCGGTCGAACCGATCCCGGTAGGCGCTGGGCTCGTAGGCACCCGTCCTCTCATCACCGTCGTCGTCGTCGTCGTCGTCGTCGTCGTCGTCGTCGTCTTGCAGGCCTCGCAGTGCCCCCATCCGCCGTGCCAGGTCGTCGGATCGGTGGTCATCCAGGCGAGACCGAAGGCGGGATCTTTCTTCGTAGCTCTGTGGTCTTGGGCGCATACCCTCTCCGGCCGAATACGGCCTGCCGCCCCTATTCCCGGAACGTGGATCTCTGGGCGTCGTCGGCGGTGCGGATGCAAAACGGTCATGGCGGATGCTTGGCGCATAGTGATGCGGCTCGTAGTCGGCATGCACGGTCCCGGCGGCGTCGCAATCAAATACTGGGCAATCGCAATATCGCCATTTCGTCCCACAAATCATGCACGATTCGGCTCCGCACGGGCTGTACGAAGGAGGAGGAAATATTGGTTTGTCAGTTCCAACCGCTGGTAGTGGGGGAGAGAGAGGAGAGAAGGGGGAGAGAGAGAAAGCACGTACCAGACAATATGATTACGGCCACGCTCAACTTCCACCTCCGACTTGCACTTCGAACAACGCTGTCGGCCTTCGGCTCGGACGTCCTCCAGGAACCGCATCGTCCGTTCGTCGTACGGGCACTCGCGGGACGCGTGCCACTTGCCGTTGCACCGGCAACAGATCTTGGTGTTGCAGCGGCTGCATAGTGCATTCTCACGGCCCTCTTCGCGGAACTTGTCCTCCGGCTTGATCCACTCACCACACTTTGTCGACGGGCAGTACATGCGACTTGCCGCGGACACCTCCTGGTACCGGTGATTCCACTCTTGTTTGAAGTTGTAGTCGAACAGCTTGTCCACAAGCCTGGGGGCAATGGGGTATGCGGTGCAGCAGCGCGGGGGCATCTGCCGCGCGTCGGTCATGGACGCCCTAAACTTCTTTCTCAGGCATGCGGTGCACATGCGATGGCCGCATTTGAGCTTGGCCACTCTCGATGACGGGAACTCTTCCAGGCATGCAGGGCAGCTGTTTTTGCGGGGGCGTGTGTCAGTCCGGTGTTCCGTTTCTCTCCAACAGGCCACAGGCCGCGTCCCGATACGATCGGTAACACGAAAGCTACCCCGTATGCATGCATGTACGGGTGTATGTGTGTGTGTGTGTGTGTGCGGTGTGTGTGGGCATCCAAGGAAAAGAGGACAACAGCACTAGCAGTGTGGGGGAGGGGGTCTCGTGTTGGTGCTCGTGCACATTGTCGGACGAGAATGTGCAGAAACCCGAAGAACAGAGTGTGTTGTGCAGTGTGCAGAGGGCTTGGTTGGTCGTTTGTGGACAGACAACTCACCGTTTACTGGACTTGTCCGGGAGGGGTGCATGGGATGCAAGACCAAGCGGGCTGTCAAACAAAGACGACGGCCGCTTCGACGAGTCGATGCTTGGGGGCGCAGTGACGTGGGACGGCGCCGTGGGGTGTGTCTGGGCCCTTCGGAGCGTTGCTGGTGGGGGATAATTGGCATAGGGGTCTGGGATTTCCGTTTCGCAATACCGTTTGGTCGGTCTGGCAGGAAGAGAAAACAAAAGAGGAAGAAAGGGACCCAATGTTAGTTTCCGATCAACAACAGAATGAAGGAAAGAAGGAAAGAAGAAAAAACAGCTCACCGTCGTGACGACGCCCGCGGATTGAATTCGTCGCTGTCGGCACGCCGCAAGCGGCTTTTACTGCGCGAGCCGTCCCGGCGCCGGTCTTGAGTAGCAGCCGTGTGCCGGGAGACAGACCGCCCTGTGCGCCTCGACGGTGTACGTCTTCTATGCCGGCGACGGTCACGGTCGCGGTCATCCTCAAAGTCGTCGCCCTCCATCTCTGTGTCGGCATCCGCCTGCTGCTCCTCGATATAATCTTCCTCGGGAATCACACTTCCGTGTCTGCGCCCTCTGCTGCTGCTGGCGCCGCCGCCTCCGGTACGGCTGCCACTGCCGTGGCGAGGCTGCTGCTGCTGCTGCTGATGACTCCGCCTCTGCGGCTGCGTCTGCGTCTGTGGATGCTGGTAGTCGTGCTGTTGGAGAATGGACGCCTCCTCCTCCTCCTCCTCCCTCTCCGGGTCGTCGAGTTCGCGCTCGGCGTCTTCTTCTAGGTCTTGCTCGGGATCGTGCTGCTCTAGATCCTGCGCCGGCTGCGCCTGCTTCTGCTTCTGCTTCTGCTTCTGCCTCTGGCTCTGCCGCTGGCCCTGCTTCTGGCTCTGCTTCTGGCTCTGCTTCTGGCTCTGCTTCTGACTGCGCCTCGCGGAAGAAGACGGGGGGTATTCCTGGGACGGCCGCTTGCGAATGTCCAAGCGGTCTCGCAGGCCGTTCTTGTCTACGAAAAGTCTGCTGACGGTCTCGTCTTCGTCGTCGCCTTCTTCGGGCGTCGGCCGTGTCAGGTCTGTCTCGCCGTCCGAATCGCTCACGGACGAGCGCCTGGATCGCCGGGAAACGGGCGTGGAGCGGTAGTGGTGCGCGGACCGCGGGCTCGGGTCTCGATGGGAGGCAGATCGACCAGATCGACGGCTGCCTGACCGAGACCGCGGGCTGAAGTAGGGGAAAGCAGAGGCAGACTGTCCGGTGGGCGCAGTTGCTGCCCGAGGCAAGGACGGTACGGCCGGGAGCCGACCTAGGAGTGGGGTATCTGAGCTGCGGTGGCGCCTGCCCGACGGTGAAGAGAACAGCAGAGACGAAGCGCGGGTCACAGCTGGTCGCTGGCGAGACGTAGCAACAGACGAGGGCGCTACGGAGTAGGCTGAGACGGCGGGTCTCTGCTTTTCATCCCAACGGCGATGGCGAGGCGACGGGCGGAACGCGGGCAGTTCCATGCGGGCCCAATCAGTCTCGTCGTCGAGCGGCCTAGAGCGTAGGTGTCCGCGATACAGTTTTGACCACGGGCTGTGCGGGCCATAATTGCCTCCTGGACCGTAGGCATCAAGCTGCGCCATTCGAAGCGGCGTCAGCCTCAAATCAGAGACCTACACATCCGCGAGAGGTGACGGGACTCTCGAAATCGACACGAGAGACGACACGAAAGCACGAAAGGTGGCGGCAGCTGCTGTCTATCGCTCTGGGGAGTCTGCAGGTGGTGGATAAGGGACGGAGAAGCAGGGCGACGACGGCGTTCAGGCGAGACTGGATCGGAAGAAGGAAAGGGGGGGGGGGGGGGGGGTGGTGGTTACGCTGTCGAGGTTGTGTGAGCAAAGGAAACCTTTCTATTTTTTCGTGCCACGGCGGAGTCTGCAGATTTGAGGATGTGCCAGCTGGTTGTGCGTGAGTGGTCTGGTGGGATGCACGGGGCTTGTTAGCGCTGATTGGACCAGGCGCCGCTGCATGATGGGATGGCCAATGCACGTTGTTGTGTGGTCCATGGTAGGGGTGTTTTGGGGGGGGGGGGGGGGGGGGTGGGGGGGAGGGGGGAGGGCCCCACACGCAGAAAAAGAGGGGGAGGAAAGGTACAAACACCCAACCCAGGTGCCCCTAGAAAAAAAAAGGAGGTGGAGGACCCCATGTCAAT
>JADHKO010000245.1:0-38654 GCA_019925425.1 Ophiostoma pallidulum | reverse complement strand
TTTTTTAATACCCCTTTTTTTGGGTTGGCCGGCCCCCCGGGTCGTCTAAAATTTTTAACGGGGGTTGGTAAAAAAAACCCGCGCGTTTTCCCCCCCCCCCCCCCCCCCCCAAAATCCTCCCTTTTATTTCGTCCGTCCCAAAACACAACAGCCCTCTCGCGTTCCTACTCTTGCGCTCCACGACTCGGTCAGTGCCGTTTCTCCAGAACAACCTTTTCGCCGACCAACTCTCTCTCTCCTCCCCCCCCCCCCCCCCGGGCGCCCCCCTTTCGGTCTCCAACACCGCGATCTCTCTCGTGCCTTTCGTCGAAGCTCCTCCTGCTACACTGCCGTAACGCCCGCTCCCTTTGTCCGACGATCTGGTCGACTCGAAACGGAACGACGACCGAGGACACAGCCGCGGACGGAGGCTTTTGGTTGCGACAGGGCGCCGACACGCCGTCCACTCGATCAAGAACCGCCTTCCTTCCCCCCCCCCCCCCCCCAACCTGACGTCAGACGGCTGCGACCGGCCTCCTCCCCGCCCCCTTCCCTCCTCCTTTTCGATTTGCTCTACGGCTTCTCCAACGACCGGTCCGACGAACGCGATAGAACAGCCGCTCTTCGCCAGAGAGACAAGGCCCCGGTTCCTTGTGCCGCACCAAAGACCTCGCGTCCTCCCCCCCCCCCCCCTTCGCCGCGTTCTATGATAGAGGGGCCGCGCCCGACAACGAGTGACCTTCCGAAGCGCGCGCTGCGCGTCCCCGCGCGCGCACGCCGCTTCTCCTCGACTGCGAGAGCCTTGTTATAGCCCCTGTTCCCGCCGTCCTTTTCTTTCCTCCTCGTCTCCTTCCCCCCCTCTCACAGTCGCCATGTTGTGGATATTTCGGGTGCTACTGAGCACCATCTTTCTCCTGAGCGTCTTGCTCTCCATTCCCTTTGCCTTTGACGTCGGCGGCCGCGATGCCGGGCTCGCCTACAGCTTGGCGCTCTTCCTCTACTACAGCGCCTACTCCTCCATCAAAATCGCCGTCCGCCACGCCGCGCCGTCCCACCAGGCAGGCTCGCAGCGCCTCCGCTGGACCGTGGCCGCCACCCTGCGGTTGTCGCAGTCGGTCGTCCTGCCCGTGCTGCTTGTTTGGGCGCTCAGCCGCTTCTCTGTCGATGCCAACAGCTCCGACTGGGTGGCGCGCACCGTTGCCCACGTTACTGGCGGAGACAGTGGTAGCAGCGGCGCAGGCGCCGGCGCCAGCACAACCAGCAGTGGGCTCGGCGGCGGTGGGAGCAGCAAGGGGGGCTTTGGCATATCCGGGTTCTTTGGCCTCGGCAGCGGAGCTAGCAGCAGCAACGGTCTTCGCGGAAGCATCGCCAGCGCCAGCGCCAGCGCAAGCGCCAGTGCCAGCGCGGCGTCCGTCGTCTTGGGCGCGCCGCCTCCGAACGCAACAGCAACGTGGGGTGACTGGCTGCTTGGCCGCGGCGGCGTCGTTGAGTCGGCGGCGCTCGGCGGCTGGGACAAGTCCCTGCGCTACTCCAGCCCCATCTTCCAGATCCTCGAGGGCTTCTGCACCCTGCTGGTCATCCAGGCTGCCGGCCAGATCACGCGCTGGCTTGTCAACCGTGGCCGTAGCGATACATGGGTGGTACGTTTTTGCAAGCCTTTTTTGGGGGGGCGGGGCGGTAGTCTCGTCCTCGTCGCACTCTTCTAACACACGCTCTTCTAGATCCTGCTGCTCACCTTCTCCGGGTCGGTCATTGCGAGCGCCATCTACTTCCTCTCTCGCATTGCGCGCTTCCCACAAATCGACAACATCGACGCCATCCTCATCGGCGTCACCATCACGTCGGCCGTCTTCCTGTCCGGCTACGGCATCGCAAGCGGGCGCGGCAACCCGGTCGAGTCGTCGTTGTTATTCGCCTATGTCGTCCTGTGCGTGTACCAGATCTTCACCGACTACCAGCCCTCCTCGCCCGAGGCTGCTGCACGGCAGCAGCTGCACCAGCAGCAGCAGGCGGCGCTCGAGCCCGAGTTCCCACCGCTGCCGCCCATCATCATGGCGTCGTACTCGACGCTGGTGCACCTGCTGAGCAACCTGCCGACGACTGTCAGCTCGGCACTGCGCTTCCTGCACGCCGCCTTGCAGACGATAACGCCGTCCGTGATCATATCACTGACGTACCGCATCATCGTCTTCTACTGCGCCACGCGCATTATTCCTGCGGTGCAGGAGTCGGGCGCGCGCGCGCTCCTGCAGGAGCCCACCCTCGAGGACTCGGACGCCGCGAGCAAGCTGCTGGGCTTTCTGTCGTGGTACTCGGCGTCGATTCTCATTGCCATCTACACGAGCTTGCTGCTGCAGCACTTCACCGTGTCGAACGCGTCCGGCGGGCACGACGTCGGCTGGATGCTGCGCGCGGGCGAGTACATTGGCGGCACGACGATGCGCTGGGTCAACGTGGTAGGCGTCATGGTGCTCTATGCCTTTGAAATGTACCTAGGCACCGACGAACTCGACGGCGGCCTCACCAACCACTGGAAGATGGACTGAATACAGTTCGGATGCTTCCGAGCGGGCAGTGGCCTGCCTATTTCTCTCTACTTTACGCGGCTACGCGAATGAGCACCACACGCAAAGCGAGCTCTTGAAACACCACGTCCTTTTTCAGCTCGACAATCGCTCACGGGGGCATAGACGGTTGGGAGATGAGATTATCTCGACCCCCCTCCCCCCCCTCTCTCTCCCTCTCTCACTCCCCCCTTCCTGCCCATAAACCCTTCCTCGCCGCACTCAACTCTTTTTCCACACGCACCTTGTGTCCCGTTTTCTTTTTGTTCTGCTCCACCCTTACCGCTTCCCCCTTTACACCTTCGGGCCCGCTGACGTACGTTGTTTTTGACTTGTGGGAAGTGACGTCCCACAGGACCCAACATCCCCCCCCCCATTCACCAACCGAATTGAGGCAGATAGACTTGTTTGTCACTGCACCTTATACCCCCCCTTTGCAACTGTTTTTCTTCTTGCGATCTTTTCCTCTCGCCCAGTTTTTATCGTCTTTTCTAATCTCCCTGATTTTTGCAAGCCTCTTCTTTCTCCTGTGTTTTCTCTCCTCGTATTTGCCCCTTTCTATTTTTGTGTTCTATTTTTTATTTTATTTTACGAATCTCGGAGAGGACACAGGCGGGCATACTGCTTTTCTTTCTTCCCTTTCTCAAAAAATCATGGTAGAGAGGTATTATCATGCACGACGACTTTGGCCACGAAACGGGGACTTTTCACGCTTTTGTTTTCTTCTTCCTCCACCGTCCCTCTTCCTCATCCTGTCCCTAAATGTTTATTTCCGATGCTCGCTCGCAGGGCAGTGCGGGCGCTGGACAACGGGTATGCCGCATGCATTCAACCAAAAAAATCAAATAAAACACAAATGACAAATGATAAATGGCGAATAACAAACAATTGCTACGGAGTACAAGGTGTTCTGTGGGTTTTGCTAGGAGACTCGGAAGTCTGTCTCTCTGTGGTAGCAGGCCGACCAGGGCCGGCAGCCTTGCGTATTGTTCAAACCGACCGCACAGAGCTCGCACTGCGTTTGCCACCAGCCTCGAGAGCGCTGACTGGCCTGGCTCGTCCCCCTGTTTACATGCCAATGTGGCCAGGTCTAATTCTCCGCGGCCAGGGTGCCTTGGGGGGGCCTGGGCGTCACGGCGCGTAAAACTGGGTCGACGGGCGCGGTGCGGGTGCCAGTTTGCCAGCACGCGTTTCCGTTTTGGCGCGCCCGGCGCGCTGGGCGCTACGTCCCACGCGCCTTCCTCTCCCCAGCCAGTTTCGCTGGTGGGTCCAGAAGGAAGGTTGGCGGTGTATGACGGCAGAAACCCAACAGTCCTCCAACTTTGATTGGCTGGCGCTGTCCGTGACAGGCAAGCACGGACCACCTGCCTCTTCTGCGCAAGTCAGGAGGCGCCTTCCCAGCCAACCGAACTTCCGTCGCCTGCATCAAGAAAAGGCAAAACGCAGAGAAAAATCAAAAAGGCGGCTGAACACCAAAGTATCTTTTCCTGCCATCCATGCTTTGAAAGGTACCTCGTCCTCAACCTGGTCTGTTTGAGGCCTCTCGAAAAAGAAAAAGAAAATTCAAAGCCGCAAAATCGCATCGCTGCGACAGCGTCTCCCCCCCCCCAGTGATCGCCAGTCCCCTCCTTCCTTCCGTTTTTCTCTCCGCCGCCCTTCCCACCCCCCGTTCTCCGTTCCCCTTTCCACTTTTCGACCTCTATCCCCCCCCCGTTCCTTCCTCCTCCTGGGTCCGCCATCCATTCTCGCCCGACGAGCGCAACAGATCGCACCTTCCCATCGTCATCTTTTCTGATCAACAGCCCTTCTTGACATTTTCTTTTTTTTGCTTTTGTTGCATCCCAGCAACTCTCTGTCTTGCTTCCTTCTTCCTCCTTTTACGCTTTTCGGCCGCCCTCTATTGCCCTTTAATTCAAGCCGCCTCTTTTTTTTCTTGTCTCTCGGACAGTCTTTTTTTTTTCCAACTCGCGTTTCATTCCCCCCCCAACAACAACATCGAACAACGTGCGCACAGTCATCGCTCCATCCATCCATCCATTCACTCACGTGCTGTCTGTCCGGCATCACGACAATCGATAATCGCAGACGTTGCTTCAGGAAAACAGCCCCAAAATAATCTGGCGGGCTTCTTGGTCTTCTCTGCCTCCTTTCACACCTCCGCCTCCCGCGCCGCGCATCCAACGGGCCTTGTTGCGCCCCCCCCCCCCCCCCCCCCTCCCTCTGTCGTCTCCGCTCTCTTCTTCTCCCCGACTGCCATCGCAACGACCCCGAAACAGAACGCGGACAATAAATTGATCGTGCTGTGGGCCTCGGCAGTTTTCCTCCGTCTGCCTGTCCAAAAAGAGCCAGCAAGCAACCAAAAGAGACGCGGTAGAAAGAAAGGGCGCAGTCGCAACCGAAAATGGGTCTCCCGTAAGTTTTTGCCTTCGAATGTGTGCGCCATCGCATCCATCGTCGCCTTTGCGCATTGTGGTTCGGATTACCACGTTCTTTTTCGTTTCTCTCGTTTCTACCGCCTCCCTCCCGTTGTTCTAACCGTGCTATGTTCAAGTCTGTATACCCCACCGGTCGAGTCCGACCTCCGCAACAAGATCGCGTCTTCCCGCAGCGTCTCTGCCACCTCGTCCCGCATCCGCCGCATGCGCCGTCGCGACAATGATGCGCTACGCGAAAGCCGCCGCCGCGCCATCCTCACGGCGGCTGCGGCCTATACGAATCCGCCCGCTGAGCGCACGGAGGAAGAGAGAGAGATACGGCGCCAACAGATCCGCGACCTCCAACAGCGTCTGCGGCTCGACCCGCCCGACCCGAACTTCCGGGAGCACCAGCGTGAGCGCGAACGGGACTACACGCAGATGCTCATCAGTCGCGGCATCAATTTCGGCATGCCCGATGCGAACCACGATCGCCTCCTTCGCCGCTTCCTCGACCGCATCCGGGAGCATGACGAGGAACAGGCCAACCGGCTCCAGGAACAGGCCGACCGGCTTCAGGAGCAGGCGGTCCGGCTTCAGGAGCAGGCCGAAGCAATGGACGCCGACGACGATACCAATTCCGTCCGCGCCGCCAATGCGGCTGGTCGCCATGGGCGCGACACGTGGCGGGAGTTGGTCCGCACGTCGCTCATGTCCAGTTCGGGTGGCGTCGACCCTGCCAGTACTTCGGCCCCACTTATGAACAACAACAATCCCGCCACTACTGTTGGGATCAACAACGACAACGGCAACGGCAACGGCACCGGCGACAGTAACAACGGTGCTGACACCACCAGCAGCCGTAGAGATGAAGCCGCCAACCGCGAGCTCAACAACCGCTTTCTGGCCGCGCTAAACTACGGGTATGCAGAATCGCCGGCCCAGGTGTACCACCACGAGCACGCCGACGAACCCGACCGCGACGAAGAGCCTGGACAGCCGGGCATCCGTCCACCATTTGATACATTTATGGACTTTGACGAGACCGACGGCGACGTGAACGCCAGCGCCACCCACGCCTCGTCACGGAGGGCACGTCGGCGTGGCCCGACCCTCCGACGCGCCACGGTACGAGATCTACACCTTTCTATGCTATGTTCCCTTCGGAGACCTATACTTATATGTATACATATACTAACAGCAGCAGAATATATCGAGCTCGTCTTCCAGACGCCCGACTGTCGGTTGGACCGACGGCGCCAACGACCGGCCTGACATCCAGTCGCATGGCTCGTCGACTTCTCGCATTTTCGGCGATGTCAGCCAAATTCACGGCAGGGCCGGTGTCCCCGGTGCTGCCAGTGGCCGGCCAACGCCGAGAACGCTGATCACGCGCCGTCACGGGTGGACAGCCCGCCACGTGGGATCTGCCAACGGCAGGGGCAACACCATCGACAACAACAGCAGTCACGAGCACCTTCCCTCGATCCACGATTTGTTTGACACGCCCATTGATGGTCTTGGCGACCGCCAGCGCAGTCTCAGCCCCGAGGGTGACGGTGTGTGGGACACGCTTTTGACAACCCTCACGCCCGACCCGCAGCCTCCCAGCGTCGGCTCGTCCTTTGCCTCGTCTTCCGAGGCGCTGGCTGCTGCTGCTGCTATCGAGGACCGGGGAGCGCCCTCGTCTTCCCAGCCGACGGTGGTGCCTACGCCTGTCATTTCGGCCCCGCCGGCTGTGCCATCCCCCGGTGTGCGGGGCGAAGACGAGGCCGACGCCGGCTCTACGCCGGCGCCCCTTCTCGTCGAGGCATCGCGGCTGCCGAATGAGCCTGCTCGCCAGGTCTCCGGCGGAGATTCCGCATCCGCTGGTGGTGCGTCTTCGGGCACCACGTCGGCAAGCACGTCGCAGCTTGTCCGGTCGCCCTTTACAGTCGTGTCAGCGGACACTGACACGGCCGACGAGTCGGTTGCTCTGGGTGGCAGGACGCAAGGCGAGGAAGAGGCCTGCGGGGACTCGGAGCTGGACGACGGCCGTGGCGAGGCCATGGACGAAGACGACGAAGTGGATGAGGAGGAGGAAGACGAGGAGGAACAGGCATCCTTTCTCGGTCTCGCTGCGGGGCCGTCGGCCAGCAGACGCCACCCCCACGAGTCGCAAAACGACGAGATTTCGCGGCAGCTCCAGCGAATGTTCCATGCCAGAGACCAAGACCAGCAGCCGACGCGCACCAGCTTTGAGAGCGGCGGCACCCACGCCGAGGGCAGTGGCGGCCACCGTGAGCTGAGCGGCCGCTACTTGACGGAGGACACCCTTGACTTGCTCGGCATTGGCAGCATGCGGCACATTGTGCGGAGCCTGGCCCGGCGCGAGGACATTCCGGATGAGTGGTGGGCCGAGGCCGGCCTCAGCCGCACGTTTCCGCGTGAGGCTTCCAACTAAAAAGCGTGGATTTTCTTCTTTGCATGTCATCTCCTCTCCCTAGGGGCAGAGATTTGTTCATTTTTTTTGTGTTTCTGATATATTGGCGACCTGTACTTTTTCTCTCCTGTAGCCTTTCTTTTCTATGACGGCTCTATTTCGGCCTGGGCGATCTGGCTTGGCGTTGGGATTTGGGAGCCAGTGTCATATTTTTTTTTACCTGTTCTGCTTGGGATATTTGCAATGTGTTGTGCGAAGCGGCTCCGGGGCCCTTGCCGGTTTTGACGGATACCTTTTATTTTTTCTGATTTGCTTCCCAAGGCTATTTTGAGGCCAGGAAGAGAGGAGAAGGGACGATTATCATTCAAGATGGGTGGCTTTCCTGCGGGAAACAACAAAAAGACAGAGCTCCAGGAACGGGGGACAACAAGGACAACCCGGAACATCACTATTGGGTCTGTGATGGATGGTATTATGGACACGGTCGTGTCTGTTCATTATTTACTACTTTTGCATCAAAGAGAAAAAACAGGCGAGCGGAATAAACTCTTTTTATGCAACGGCCATGCTCGACGTCTACACTACGTGACCCCCCTTCCCCCCCCTCCTTTTGCCCACCGTCTCATTTTCCTTCCAAGCACGGCATCGTTTTGTCATCCAGTCTTTTGTATTTTTTTTGTCAAACCTTTTGCACTCTAGAACACAGAGCACAGAGCACAGAACACGAGGGATCTGAGACGAGATGGGCAATCCTCGCGCGCTGTCCCCCCTTCCCCTGATCCGTGCTGCCTCTGGCGAGATCGTCGATCGTGGCCTCGATGTAGAAAAGGGACAAGAAGCAGAGAGAAAAGAAGGGGGCGCAAACCCGACATTCCCTTTTTTTTTATTCATCTGTCGTCCAACGCCGGACTCGTCTATTGTTTTGCATATTTGCTTTTGTTTTATGCCTGGATGTTCTTGCACGGCAGCAGGGTTGGCTGAAACCTGAAACGGTTCCTCTCCCCGCGTCACGGCTACAAGTCTTCTTCTGCTCTCTCTCTCTCATTAGTGTGTAGTTTTGATTTGTTCTATGTTTTTTCTTCTTTTTCTCTATTTTCTTTGAAATATTCTTACCAACCCATGCTATTCGTACCTTGCATACCTCTTTTTTCACCCTCAGACAGTGTTTTGCGAGATTTGCCAGATCACGATCTACTTACCCGGTTACCGTCCACCTCCTTCCGATATTTCTTCTTCTCTCTCTCTCTCTTTTGTTTTCATGTGCCTGTCCACCACCCCCACTCCCGGCTGGCTTCTTACTTCCTTCCCGTTTCGTCCATCTGTCGCGTCATCGTCTAGACGCCGCGCCAACCGCAAAACCCCATCGCACCGTTTCGGCTCGCGCTTTCCTTCCCAGCTGTCCCAAAAACCCCTGTTCAGAAGGAAGGAACGTCCCTCGTCACGAGTGCGCGGTGTCAATAGGTAGTCAGTACGAGTAGTCGTGGAAAGAGACCGACCCATTGTCGCGGGCGGGTAGGCAGGCGTCAAGGAATGCAGGTGCGTGCCCTGGCCCCAAGAACGCTCTTTCCGTCCCTCGGGCGGGCTCCGGGCTAATATCGCCTGCCGTTGTTGTCTGTATTGTTTGGCTTCCTTCCTCCTTTGCGGCATCCGTTCTTTCCCTTTGGGCATTTGTTTCCTTTTCCTTTCTGCTCTTACATATTACTGCAAGAGCGGCAACTGCACCGTCCCTCGAACTTCCCTGCTGCGGTGTTGGCATGCAGGCTTCCCCTTTGGGGGGGTTGACCCAGCTTTTCAGCCTTGACCCGCTTTATGCCCACTCACATCTTTTCTCGTCTCCCTCCTCGTCTCCCCCTCTCCGTCTCTTGCCTCCACCCACCTTTACCTGTCTGGCAACCCATACCTAAAAAGGGCCAACACCAAAAAAACACACACACACGGCGCAAGCTCCATGCCGCTCGGGAATGGCACACAAACGACCGATACGCCACAACTTTTGACGAGTCTTGCTCTCCCTCCGTCTCTCTCTCTCTCTCGCTCTCTCTTCCGTTCACCTCCCTGGATGCCCTCTCCCTCCCGACTCAGCATCCGCCGTTTTGCGACTCCCCGCGATTGACACCTCCCACGACGGCTGCCGCGGCGGGCCCCGGAGCGCGAGGGCCACATCTCCCTTCTTCCCCCCCCCGAGACCGCCCTCTCTTGAGTACCTGACGACCAACACCATCAGCCGGTTGCCGCATCGCCCAATTCTGGTCCATGCGCGACGGGACTGGAGGGGGAGAAAAGGAGAACAGCATCCGCCAACATTGGGCCGCTGGAGTGTTCTCGCTGTTTGTCTCTGACCGCGACTCGAAAGCTGTGAGGGGCGCATCGGCCAGCCCTACTTTGGTCGTCTCTCTTTTTGTTTTGTTTGTCCTTCTTCACCCACACTCTCTCTCTCTGTCTCTCTCTTCCTGCGTCAACTTTCTCCGAGAACGGCCAACTCCCGTGCGCGAGCACCAACTCTGGACGACGGTTGCCGCTGCTTCACCGTTCTTCGGATACCTTCGCCTCTCCCGTCTGTACCAAACAACTAAGAACCGAAAGAAACGAAGAACCGAAGAACCGCATTGTGGCCACCGGGGCCTTGACGCGACACTCCTATCCCTCACCTCTCCCTCCCTTCGCCTCGACCCGGACTATCCTACTTGGCGGATCTTCATACATGATCCGAAAGGCACCACACCCCAACAGACGCGGCAGCCAAGCAACGAAACTGGCTCGGCAGGACGCAATACGGGGGCCCCGCAGGTTAGGAAACACACGGGAACGCACACGAAGCACCATAACCTAACCCGCCCGCAGAGAACCTCCTGTCCTGGCGCCGCCCCGGCCATGGCGTCAGGTGGCTCCTCCGCGGCGGAGCAGCGCCCACATCATGCGCACTCGCAATCACAGCCCCATGTCCACCACGGCGGGCGACAGCACCGCCAGAATGGCGACAGCAGTAGCAGCGGAGGCGGCATAGGCGGTGTAGGTGGCAGTAGTGGCGGTGGCGGCGCGAGCGCCGGCAGGAACAGAAGTCAGAGCGGTAGCCGGAGCGGAGGCAGAAGCGGAAGCGGAAGCGGAAGTGGAGGTCGCGTGGTGCCAGCAGCCAAAGTCGTGCCAGGTACGCCAAGGCGGGAGACGCATTCGTCATCCGGAAACGGACACCGTGGCAGCGCCAGCGCCAGCGCCAGCGCCAGCGCCGGGGGCCCCCCATCGGCATCGTCGTCCGCATCCTCAGCGCAGACATCGGCGCTGCGCAAAGCAGCGAGCAGCAGCAGCAGCAACAGCGGCAGCAGCACCGCTGCTTCTTCGAGCGCCACCAACATCCGGGATCGGTCCGGCGCATTGCAAGACCCAGGCTTGAAAGACTACGTACGACGGCCCCTCCCGTGTGCCATGGTCCCTTGGCTACTCCCGCTTCTTTTCTTTGTTGTGGCATCCACCACCCGCTAACGACTGTCTTTCTTGTGCACCACAGCGCCTAGGAGATTGCATCGGCAAGGGCGCATTCGGCTCGGTGTACAAGGCGTTTAATTGGGGAACCGGCGAGGCCGTGGCAGTCAAGCAGATCAAATTGACCGACTTGCCTAAGAGCGAGCTGCGCATGATCGAGGTATGGCTGAAAGAGCTGCCGACCCCATCCAGGGCTTCGTCCGATCATTGTTCTGATACTTTGCCGCTAACCATGCTCTCTCTCTCTCTCTCTCTAGGCCGAAATCGACTTGCTGAAAAATCTACATGTACGTAAACAGTGAACCGTCTGGGATTTCAGCCGCGCTGTCGTTGCACGGTGAACTAATGTTCCTTCGTTTTCCCACTAGCATGACAACATTGTAAAGTACATCGGCTTCGCCAAGTCCGCCGATTGCTTGAACATAATCCTCGAGTACGTGATACCCCTCCCGCCCGCGACATGCACGGCCCGTGAATAGGCATGGCGCTCACATACGTTTCCAGGTACTGCGAGAATGGCTCCCTTCATTCGATATGCAAGGCCTACGGCAAGTTCCCCGAGAATCTCGTTGGCGTCTACATGACCCAAGTCCTGCAGGGCCTGCAGTATCTTCACGACCAGGGTGTCATCCACCGTGATATCAAGGGCGCCAACATCTTGACGACCAAGGACGGCACCGTCAAGCTTGCCGACTTTGGCGTGTCCACCAGCAGTCTGGCCGGCCCAGACAAGGAGGCACAGGTTGTCGGGACGCCGTACTGGATGGCCCCCGAGATCATTCAGCTTTCGGGTGCCACTTCGGCTTCCGATATCTGGAGTGTTGGCTGCACCGTCATCGAGCTGCTGCAAGGCAAGCCGCCATACCACAACCTGGCCGCCATGCCAGCCCTCTTTGCCATTGTCAACGACGACCATCCCCCGTTGCCAGAGGGTGTATCGCCAGTAAGGCCACCCTCCCCCTCCCCCCATTCTTGTTCTCTGTGGCTATGTGTTCTGTTGCGCCTGCTTCCTGTATATTCCTTTCTGACACATCTAGGCTGCACGAGACTTCCTCATGCAATGTTTTCAAAAGGACCCAAATCTAAGAGTGTCCGCCAGAAAGTTAGGGCGGCACCCGTGGATCGTCGGTTGCCGACGAAGCGACGCTCCTGTTTCCAAAGACCCATCAGAGGCCGTTGAGGAAGTCGTCCGCTGGAACCGTGCTCTGGAGTCGTCTGAGACGAACCTGCGGGCATCAACTGGCTCCGATAGCTCCGGCCCGCCTTTGATGGGCCCGCTTGTATCGAGGCACGGGGGCGGCGATGCACAACGCAGCAACCGGCCTCTCACTCTTGCCAAACCTCGGTCGATGGCCGACATTTTTAGTTCACCAGAACTAGCTGGTCAGTCTTGCCTGTTCCCTTTATGCGCCCTTCCCTCGGTGCTCCTCTGTTTTCTTCTGCTTCTTCTTCTTCTTCGTCTCGTAGGCTAACCCTCTTGATGCAGACGAGGACAATTGGGACAATGATTTTGCAACCGCCATCTCACCAAGCGCGTTGCAAAATCTCAAGCCCCAAGACAACTTTGGCGGCTTGTTGTCGAGCGACCGGCTGAAGCAGTTTGCATCAAACGACTCCCGCAACGTGTCTGCAAACTGGGACTTTGACTTCATGGACAGCGAGCAGCTGATGACAATCAAGGGCGCCTCAAGAGAGCTTAATGAACTCGACTTCCAGGAGCAAACAATCCGGCCACTGAACCGGCGATCGGACAAGGCCGCCGTGACCGCTGCCATTGCCGCAGCGACGGCGTCCAACGGCGGACTCTCATCCAGGGTGGACACCATGGCATCATCGCCCCCGTCATTTTCGGCTGCACCAAGTGCTGTCACGTCACCAGAATCACCACGGCCCATACGGCGCCGCAGAAGCAAATTTGCGTCACCGAATTCCCATGACTCGTCCATGACCAGGTCCCCCACCAAGATGTCCTTCGGCAGCAAATTCGAGCTTCCGTCCCGTCCCGAGATGGCCTACCAGGAGCAGCCCGTCGAGGACTACTCTGACTTGCTGGCCGAGAGCGACCTCGTTTTCACGAGCAACCGCCTCAACCTTGTACTGAACGGGCCTGCGGAGCCCCCAGTAGCTGTACCCCGCTCCGAGCTTGTTCGGTCCTACAGCACGCCACAGGACCCCCCACAGCTTTTCCACCCGTCTGACCTCACTAGTCTTCCTCGGTCTATGCAGGCGCCCACAAGCGGAAGCATGCGCCGACTGGCTGCTTCGCGGCCATCTGTGTTGCCGGACCGACCCATGCGCCGGACACGGTCGTCGGTTGAGATCGAGCGTTTTGCGGAGGACGCTGAAGACGAAGATTTCTCGGACATCTTTGGGCCCGGAGACGATCTCACGGAGAAAGAAGAGAGCGATGTCGGGTCGGAAGATGGCGGCGGCTTGATGCTTCTCTCTAAGCTTTCCAACAGCTCCTGGCTTGGTGACGAGGAAGACGAGGACGACCCCTTTGCTATGATGGAGCCCGGCTGGGACGAGATGGATCTCGCGGCAAACATCGCTCGGGATCGCCATGCCCGTCTCGCTGAGCGGGTTGAAGAGCTTGTGCGATCGCTGAAGTCGACTGAAGGAGAGGACCAACTGTCTGAGCTGACCGAAGATCTTGTAAGTTTTCTTCTCTTCCGTGTTTACTTGTTCTTGCTTTCTTCAGATCCTTTCTTTTTTTCCCTCGAGACTATGTTTGTTACTAACATTTTGTTTACAGCTGTCTCTTTTATGGGAAAATACAGAGGTGAAGGACCTCATCATAAGCGCTCACGGCCTCTTGCCGATTCTTGAAATCCTCGAACCGTGCACGGTTAAGAGCCGCCAGCACATGATTCTACAGCTTTTGAAGATCGTGAATGCAGTGAGTTTCTTGCCCCTTGTTTTTTTGTGTTTTTTTTTGCATTTCCAGTCTCGTTTTTATGACGACCAGTTATGCTTATTACCTCGACCCCAGATCATCCTAGACGACGTCGAGCTTCAGGAGAATCTTTGCTTCGTCGGCGGCATCCCGATCATTACGAAATTCGCTGCTCGGCAGTACTCGAACGAAATTCGGCTGGAGGCTGCTGCTTTTGTCCGCCAGATGTACCAGACGTCTACGACGACCCTGCAGATGTTTGTCAGCGCCGGCGGTCTGAACGTGCTCGTCGAGTTCCTGGATGAAGACTACGACTCCTCGCGCGACCTTGTGTTGATCGGCGTCAACGGCATCTGGAACGTCTTCGAGCTGCAGGGACCGACGCCGAAGAACGACTTTTGCCGCATATTCTCACGCAGCAAGATCCTCGATCCGCTGGCGCTCGTGCTGCACAAAGTCCTCGACGAAGAAAAGACCGGCCTTTCCGAGCTGATCGAGGGCCGCATTGTCAATATCTTCTATCTCTTCTCACAGGCCGAAAACTACGTGAAGGAGGTTGTGGCTGATCGGCAGGTTCTCAAAACCGTCCTGAAAGACCTGCGACACATGACGCCCATCCACCAGATCACGATGCTCAAGTTTATCAAAAATCTGTCTATGTTGTCGACCACGCTGGAGCCCCTGCATTCAGCTGACGCCATCGACTTTCTCATCGATGTTCTCAGCCAGAGCATGAAGAAGGGCCAAGACCATTTTCGCGAGATTTCAAATCAGGTGCTCAATACGATGTTCAATCTCTGCCGGCTCAGCAAAGAACGGCAGGAGTACGCCGCCGTCAATGGCATCATCCCCCTTCTGCTGAAGATCATGCAGACGGAGCGCCCGCCCAAAGAGTTTGCGCTTCCCATCCTCTGCGACATGGCACACTCGGGGAGCAAAGGCCGCCGCTACCTCTGGCAAAACAAGGGCCTCGACTTTTACGTTTCTCTTCTCGGTGATCAGTACTGGCAGGTCACTGCCCTCGATGCCATTTACATCTGGTACGCTCTTCCAAAAGCCAAACCCCCTTCCCTCCTCTCTTCCCATCCTGCAGTATCAAATCTAATGTGCCTGTCATGTGTAGGCTGCAAGAAGAAACGGCAAAGGTGGAAGCACATCTCCTCGACGAAGGCCGCTTCAAGGATGCCATCGTCGCGTGCTTTAACACGGCCAAGGTCAATGCTTTTGACCCGAACCTTCTCGAGCCCCTTCTCAAGGTCCTTCGGTTGAGTCCGTCGCTGGCGGCGGACTTGGCCCAGGCAGAAATGTACTCGGGTGTCGCTCAAAAGTTTGTGCACAAGAAAGCTGTTGTCCGGCTCAACTTGTTGCGCCTGATCCGGAACATTATGGACAACTCGGATTCCGACATGGGCGTCGGCTCCACCCGTGTCGGCCGAATGCACCTTTCCATCCTCTTCGAGACTGTCCAGAATCTGGCAGAAAAGGACTCCGCTGTATTGGTGCGCAACCTGGCTTCCGAGTTGGTGCGGTCGCACACAGCCCCCGATGCAGCAGCCATGGCGATGGCGGCCAGCGGCGCGGCCTCGACAGCCAGCTCGTCGAGGGCGCGGCCCGGCGGGCCGCGCCGGACGACGCTCTATCTGCCACCTGGCCTCCAATCGTCTGTCTCAGCGCCCCTGACACCAACGCACACCGGAGGCGCGCACCCGCGGCACAGCCAGTACAACCAGTACCGAGCGCTTCAGCACTCACAGTCGTCTCTGTCGTCGGCAAGCCCCGCTCTTATCGAGGTGGCTGCTACGCACCACCGGCGGTCGGCCGTGGCCCTCGCCCACGACCGAGATGCACTCGCGTACCGGCCGCGGAGCCGGGATGGCGCATCGGTTGGATCGTCGATCCCGCGGCGTGTCAGCGGCGACTCGAGCAGTGGCAGCAGCGTTTCCTCGTTGTCGAAAGTCAGCGGCCTCGGCAGTGCGAGCGGCAGTAGTCTGACCTCTCTGTCCAGTGCTGCTGCGGGCGGCTCTGCGGCGGCATCGACGACGGCCACAGGTGGTGGAGCGGGAAGCCGACTGCTCCGGCAGCATGCTGGCCACGCCGGCCGTTCGAGCCTGGGGCCTGCCATCATTAGCCGGTCGGATAGCTCAATGTCAAATAAGGAAAACGTCGTTGGGCGGTACTCGAATGCGGGCGGTGGCGGCCTCGGCCCGTCCGCCCTCTCTGCCGGGTCGGAGCGCATCGAAAGACTCTCCGTCGCGCTGGGCAGCGGCACAAACAGCCGTGGGGGTAGCAACAACAACAGCAGCAGTGGCGGCGGCGGTGGTGGGGCCAGCAGCCGTGCCAGCGCAGTTGCCGCGAGCAGCGCGAACAGTACGAACAGTGCAAACAGCGCAGCTGCAAGCGCCAGTCGGAATGGCGGCAACGGCGGTGCTAAAGTGAGCAACCGACGCCGAACCAGAGCGCCGAGTACGGACGTCAAGTGGACTTAGGCGAGCCATCGACGGCGGCGGAGGACGGCTGCTGGCATACCTCGCCACGCGACGCCTCCCTGACTGCCATGGCAGCACGTGGCGGCCCATCAGCGCGGGAGACCCAGGTGGTTGGTTGCATGGGCGAGTGATGTGAAGGTATCCATCTTGTGTATCACACGCGGTTTTATTTCTTACGTGGACTCTAGGTCCCTGTTCCTTTGTGCGGCATAGCATTTACAGGGCAAGTTGGACGGACGGCGTCTCTGTCGCATATTTTTGTCCTTTGTCTTTTTTCCTCGTGTATTTTTTATATTTCCATTTCCATCCTGTCTCGGTCCGACGTGGAGAGTGTAGAGCGCGGGAAGGCAATGCAAAAAGCAGGAGCATGAGCGTTTTGAATTTCTGTCCCCTTCTGTCTTGTTTCCTTTCTTGTTACCTTCAGCATTGAGACGAGAAGGGGGGGGGGGGGGTCGGTCCATTACCGGAAGGGTGTGGTCATCAGCATATTAATGCGAGCGTTCCGCGTGGTCTTTCACTGTTCAGCTTCGAGACGAGGTGCAACCTTCTTCGTATGGTCCAATGAGAGCCTCCTGCTGCCACGTAGTATGTTGCGCACGAAAATAGAGTTACATAGCCCTGGAAGAGCCGAATCAGAGTGCACATGTTGTGTTTTGTTTGTGCGGGGTGCCAGCATTCTTGTGTCGTGGTCGTTGTGGTGGGATGCGGAAACAAAACGGTGCTATTAGATAATATCGCGGTTGTGGTAGCACCAGAAGGCTACTGACACTACTGCTTACCATGACAGCCTAATCGGAAAAAAAAACATCACCAAAACATTATCGGCGTCAGAAATTTCGGCAGCACACAACACGTACTCCGTACACACAAACACATTAGACACCAAACACCGCAGCCCGAACACAACCGCGGTGGGCATGTCTGTGCGCCGTCCAATCTCGTCTCCATGATCGACCTCGGCCTCGCCCGCATCGGGCGCCTCCTGCAGCACACGCCGCCGCCGGCGTGGAAGGCGATCCACGTCGCCGGCACCAACGGCAAGGGCTCCGTGTGCGCCTATCTGTCGGCGATGCTGCACGCGCGCGGCGTGCCCACGGCGCGGTTCACGTCCCCGCACCTCGTCGACCGCTGGGACTGTGTGGTCGTCGACCAGCGCGTCGTCGCCGAGGCCGCGTTCCGCGCCGCCGAGCAGGCCGTGCTGCAGCGCGACCGCGCCGAGCAGGTTGGCGCCACCGAGTTTGAGCTGCTGGCGGCGACGGCCTTTGCCGTGTTTGACGGGTGGGCGGTGGCGGCGGCCACGCCCGCGACGCCGACGAAGCCTTCTCGGTCTGCCGCCGCCGCCGCCGCCGCCGCCGCATTGCAGCCGCTGGCGGTCGTCGAGTGTGGCCTCGGGGGCAGCCTCGACGCGACGACCGCCATGCGTGCCGACCGCGCCGTCACCGTCGTCACGCGCATCGGCCTCGACCACCAAGGCCTGCTGGGCCACTCGGTGGCGGCCATTGCGGCCCACAAGGCGGGGATCATGCGGCCCGGGGTGCCGTGTGTCGTCGACCCCGCCAACCGCGACGACCACGCCGTGCGCGCCGTGCTGGAGGCCCAGGCCAAGGCGGTCGGCGCGCCGCTCGTCTACCCCGACCCGCGTTCGCTTCTGCGCAGCACCGGTGCTCGTGACGATGCAGCGCTGCTGGACCGGCTGCAGAGCCTCGAGCCGCACCAGCTGACCAACCTGGCGTGTGCCTACACTGCCTTCCGAATCGCGACGAACCAGGACGTCGTCGGACGGTGGCCACTCCCTGGCGGAGGCGACAGCAACCCAATAGACGACCAGCCGCTGCCGCCGCCGCCGCCACCGCCAGCCGAGGACGTGGCCTTTCTCGCCTCCGTCGTCCAGAACGTGCGCTGGCCGGGCCGGCTGCAGACGCTCGACGTCGGTCCACTGCTGCTCCAGCAGGAGGCTGAGGCAGACACTGGCCACCACCACCAGCCTCGTCCCGTCCCCGTGTCTGTCCCCGTCCTGCTCGACGGTGCACACAATGCGCAGTCTGCCGAGGCTCTTGCGGGCTACGTGAACAAGCACCTGCGGTGCGGCAGGGGGGGTGCCTCGTCCTCCACCGACGAACCCCCCAGCCAACCCATCACTTGGGTCCTCGCCGCTTCCCACGGCAAAGACCTGGGCGAGATCCTGCGGCCACTCCTACGACGCGGCGACCGTGTCGCTGCCGTCACGTTCGGTCCCGTGGACGGCATGCCGTGGGTGAAGCCGGCGGCACCACAGGCCATCCTGGCCCGCGCGACCGAGCTGGGCGTGGACGCTGAGCAGGACCAGTTTGGCGATGGAACCGGCGGCGAGGGCTCGCACGACCCAGGCAGCCTCGTCGCGGCGCTGCGCTGGGCCGTCTCTGCAGCCCACGGCGGCCCCCTCGTCATCGCCGGCAGTCTCTACCTCGTGTCCGACACTCTGCGGCTGCTACGACAGGCCGGCGGCGACGCGGGGCTTCCAGCCGAGTGATGGGTTGTCGGGGTCGGAACGTCTGCTGGGACTTGTGGCAAAGCGACGCTTTGCTTCGCAGCCAGATCACATGACACGGCCGATGTCGGGTGGCGGCGCGCCCTTTCATCCCCCGCCTTGTAGCTTTTAGTCCCAACCCTTTTCGGCGACAGCCGTACTCAACTCAAAAAAAGTGAGGCAATTCCCGTTGCCGCTGCCACGCCTAAAACAAGCTGCCGGGCCTCTTGTCACGCGATGACGCCCTCACCGCCACTGCCGGACCATCTCGTCGTCGTGTGTGGCCACGGCATCTGGCTCGGCGGGCCAGCGAACGGGCATGCCGAGGCCGAGTGGCTGATCGAGGACTACAAGGCCGGCGAGACGCCGACGTTTGTCGAGCACATCAAGGCCGGCATTCAGGTGCTGGCCGACGACGACCGAGCCGTCGTTGCCTTTTCGGGGTGAGCAGAGCCCACCTTCGAGCTATTGCTTTCTAGTTTTTTTTTCATCAAGGCGTCTCTCTCCTCCTAACTGGACCGCTTCGACAATTTGCACCATTGTTTTCGTATAGTGGCTCTACACGGAAGGAAACGCCACTGTCGGAGGGCCGCAGCTACGCCAACCTCGCTGCCGCAAACGACTACTTTGGTCTTCTCCCGCCGGTCGCAGCTGATGGCGACGCTGCTGCGGCAGCTGTCCACCCCCTTTCTCCGCGCCCGCTGCACCAGCGCATCCTTGTCGAGGAGCAGGCCCTAGACTCCTACTACAACATCCTCTTTAGCGTGATCGCCTTTTGGCGGCATGTCCGCAGTCTGGCACTCGCATCGTCCTCATCATTGTCTTCTTCTTCTTACTGGCCCGCGCGCCTCACCATTGTCAGCCATGCCTTCAAGCGCTCTCGTCTGGTCGAGGGCCACTGCGGGCCCGACGCCATCGCCTTTCTACCCCTGGACCGGCGGGTCTCGTTTATCGGCATCAACCCGCCCAATCTGCCGGCCGAGTTTGGCGGTCCCGGACAGCCAGCAGCATCTGCAGAAGCCACCGCCGACAGCAAAAAGAAGGAGGCCATGAAGGGTGCTGCGGATGTCATCGACCACTGGGCCGTGGACCCGCACGGTGTCGGCGACCTGCTCTCGGGCAAGCGTCGGGCGCGCAACCCGTGGGCCACTAGCCAGAAGCTCTTTGTGAGCGACGAGGAGCGCCAGAGCAGCGGCGTCCAGACACGGCCCGTGGGCGGCAGCGGCGACATGGAGGCGCTGGCCGATGACAGCCCCCGGCCGTGGAACGGATAGTGGAACGTTGTGGTGGGCCTCTGGAGGCCATCGACGAGCGGCAATAAACCTCCAGTTTTGCTTTTCTTTTGTGCCGCTGTATATGTTATTTTGTTCTATACTATGGCCTTGTCTATATTTTTGATGACTTTGCGGTGTCCGTCGTATCGCTAAAGGACGGCGCATCGGCCACCGTCTCCGTCACAAACTTGACGGCGTCCAGCACCATGCCGGTGCTAAACGCGTGCCCGATGCCCTCGTAGACATTGTCGACGACGGTCAGTCCGAGGTCCTGCCACTCGACCGCCGCCTTCTTGAAGACGCCGAGAAACGGCTCCGAGCTCCTGTAGGGCACCAGCTTGTCGGCGCCGCCCGAGCACACCAGGAACCGCTTGCCAGCCACGTGGTTCTGCAGGGTGTCGTGCAGGCGCCGCTCCTGGTCCTTGTCCGTCGGCCACGCAACCGCGTCCGTGCCAAAGACAATTCCCTTGGGGTCGTGCTTGCAGCAGGCGGCGACGAGCGCCGAGGGAAAGTCGCGGCTGCCCAAGAACGGCCGGCCGCCGGCCGTCTGCGAGGCTTTGTACGTTGGCAGCTTCGACAGCCGTGCCCGGTCGACCATGAGGTCTGTTGAATTGGGGGGGTTAGTCTTGAGATTTGAGTGGAAAGATGAAAGGATGGTGGGAAAGGGAGGGAGGCGGCGGAAAGTGGGACGTTACCCATGTAATCTGGACAGCCAATTATCAGAACACCAGCAGTCACGCGGTGGTCGCCAAACAGCAGCTGCCACCCACTGTGCCCGCCGAGGGACACGCCCAGCACCAGATGCTGTGTCACGGCGACGTGCCCGGGAAGGATGCCATTGCTCGTGCCCTCGCCCTCGACTGCGGCCGCTTCAGGATGGCCGCTGGCGCCGCCGTTGTCACTGACATTGTCGGCATCGGCATCGGCGTGGTGGTACCCTCCCACCAGGTCGATCAGCAGCCGCGTGTCCACGACCGTGCCGGCAATCGTCCCGAACATGTCCTGCGCGTGCGTGGTGTTGCCTTCGCGCCACGCCGTGTTGGCGCGCTCCGACACCAGCCGCGAGCCGTGGTTGCGCTGGTCGAACGCAGCGGCCACAAGGCGGTGCTGGCGCCCGGGCCGCCGGCCTTCGGCCTCGGCGACCGCGTGGACGCACCGCGCGGCAATGTCCTCCATGTCCTGGCGTGCGCGCAGCCGCGGGTGGTGCAGCCACAGCACCGACACGGACTCGGTGTCGGTGGGCAGCTCGTCGACGCCGTAAAAGTCCACGAGCAGGCCGGCCACGGCGATGGTACGCCGGGACACGGCCGGTGGCGGCGGCAGGTCCGGCATCGGGTTTGTGGTGTTGGCCATAGTGGGCGGAACGGTTTGGAACTCTAGACTAGGTGCCGCTGCAACGGCCAGTAGCTGGGCTGGACGGGAAGTACAGATGCAAAAAAGGGGGGGAGGGGTCGGCGGAGGCGTCGAATAGGGCCCCGAACCTCGGCGTTCTATTAGAGAGTTTCATCGGGTTTGTCCCGCGATTGGCCCTTGTCGCCCACATCACGTGCCCCAAGGTCCGTTCTGCAGCCACGGCGCGGAGCCTCGCTAGTTTACAACTCGAACTTTCCCACGACTTTAGCCGTCGCAGGTCGGAGAGCACTATAAGGAGCGAAACACCAGCACGCGTTTATTTTTTTCTCCTTTTCTCAATTTCCTCTCTCCCTTGACCAGGATGGTTTGAACTGAAGGCTATAGGTTCAGGTAGCATGTGGGGGAAGTACGAGACGAGACGTGTGTTATGGACGGTGCGAGACACCGGCAGAGGATTGAAAGTCCAGAAGAGTTCAGGGTGAGGTTGCTGGACGACTCAGCGATCGACATTGCAACCGAAGACCACAGGGAACAGATGTTGGGGAAGGCCAGCGAGAAACAAAGCCTTGGAGGGTGAATGGGTATGAAAGCGGTGTTGCTTATACATCGAGGCTCCGAGGCTCAGAACCTAAAGGACTTGAAAGGTGAACTTTGTCTTTGTAGAAGAAAGCCGAGTATTAGCATCTAGGGAAACGGGCTACGAGGCCTACCGGAAGCACGTAATCTGTTTGAAATCATGTGAATAAAACAAGTGCAGAAATGGTCTTTCCTTTCTTTTTTTTTATTCGGAGTGCTACAGGTCTGAGCCTGCATTGGTGCCGGCCGCACCTTCGGGGCGATCCTCTATCCCCTTTTGAAATACGACCAGCCAGAAAACTCCTTCCAAACGCAGCTGTGAAAATTATAACAAGGGAAGGTCCGAGCAGGGGAGTTGCAGCTCTGCGTGGCGAATTTAGTACTGTAGATGACGACAGGTTGAGTGACGACAAGAGAAAACGGCAACTGCTCTCATAGCGAAGAAACCTGGCTTGGAGGCAGTCTCGACGGCACTACTTTTGCAATATGGGCAGGAGCCAACCGCTCAGAGGAGAAGACTGCGGGCAAGTAAGGAAGGAGCCTGTCGTCCTCGTATTGTCACATGGAGCCTGGCAACTCAAACGCTGCCAGGTGGGTGTGCTCGTCGACTGTGCTTGCCGCATAACAGAAAAGGGGGGAGCACACCCGGCCGGGTGAGAGTCGTCGCTCTTTCTCTACCTTTGTTAGCGCTATCTCTATATCAAACTTTCCGGAAGTCACCGTGGTTCCCATCCCCCGGAAATGGAAAGCGGTGGCCCGATTTGTCGCCGGCTGCTTCCGTTCTGTTTTCTGTTTCTGGCCCTGAAGGAAGGTGCGTTCTCGTATCCTCTGTGCACCTTCTGGATTGCGTCTCTTCTGTCGTAGATGTGGAAACAGCTACTGGCATTGCTGGGTCCGGTTGGGGAGGGGGACACCCAGCTACTGCCCGGATACCTAACACGTCGCTCCGGTGCTGGGTCGGTCTTGCTCCCGGGCATGCGCACCCACCACATTGGGAAGGAGATAGTAGTGCTCTTCTGGATTCTACGGGACGTTATTGCCCGCACCTTCCGGGCTGCTGCGGCTCGCAACAAGGGAAGAAGGACCCAGTTCAGCTGACGCAGTGAAAGAGCGATGCAATGATCGGCCCAGAGAAGGACCGAAGAAGAGGAAACGAGAAGGAGGAAGCGAAACACAATAGAAGTAAGTTGAAGAGCAATGGATTTGACGGCTGGTGAGAATCGTGCCTTCTCTCCGTAAGCCTGCTGGCGGCAGGAACCAACGCTTGTCGCTTCCCATAAACGAAGACACTTCGAATTAAGCCGGCAGGAGCATTGCAATGCACTGATCATCTGCACTTGCAGTTTTGCAGTTTGTTGGAGGGGGTGGGCAGCAACGACGAGAGAGGAAGGCAGCATCGACGAAATGTCAGCAAACAAACATGGAAGAGAGAAGAACTCGACGGGGTATAAATTCTTCATCTTCCCTTCATGTCTCTCGTCTTCTCTTTTTCTCCCTTCTCTTCTTCTCTTCTTCTTTTTCCCTGTCTTCGTCTCATCCTCTTCGCTTCACCCCCTCACCCCAATAGCAGCCCTTGGTCCTTCAGCCTCCTATTTCTGCCCTTCGTCGTTCTGCATTTGCCCTTTCTTTTTTGTCCTTTGACGTCTTGCACTCACTCTCCGCTTCCTCTGTCTTCCGCCCCCCGTCAGTCGCTGCCCTTTGGCAATGTTGTCGCCGTCTTTGCACGTCTCCATCGCATATCCGGCCTCCTTCTCGTAAGTCGCGAACCACTTGGCCAGTCCTCACCTCGCTCTTTGTGCTGCTTCAGTATGCATCATGGTGCTGTCCGAAGACCTGCAGTCCGATATGCGTCATCATAAGCATGAGCTGTGATCCCCCAGAAACAACCAAATGATGAAAATCTGTGTTGCGGAATGCACTCCTGCGATGAAGCCAAAAAGGTGCGTCCCTCCCCAAATGATGCAAATCTTGTTACGGTCTGAGCCAAGGCGATGAAGAAAAAAACTGTAACTTTATGGGGAGGGACGCACTCAGCCAATTTGGCTGACCCCTTCTCTATATATAGGCACAGAAAGCAAAGACGACACGCATCCCCTTGGCCACCGTCATTGGTGACTCACACCAACAACCTTGCTGATGTGCAAACATTGCCATCGGGGACTGATCTTTGCCACCGGGCTGGGATGAATAAGGCATCACACAGACACCGATCCAAGTGAGTTTTTGCCCCTACCATCCTTTTCGATGTCTTTTGAACTTTTTCTGACAAAGATCCAAGAATGGGTGGGCGGCCTTACAACACAGCTGAGCAATTCACGACGATTGTTCCGTTCCCAATCCGACAAGCAAACGTTCATCTCCCCCGAGCAGAATTGTTGCATTGAGAACTCGGGCAGAAGGACTCCAGCTTTGACAGTCCAAGAATCGTGGCAATGTGCCACCGGGTGCTGGTGAGCAAGACATTGGGGAAGTAGCGGAACAAAGTGAGTAACTTGGGCCTTCGTTCTGTGTCTTTATCTCTTTTTGTCACACGTTTCTGACACATTCTCTTGCTGAAGCCTTGTGGGGAGGAGAGTGCCGGTTTCATAACACGTCTTGTTGCATCATTTGGCTTCCTGGGTGGACATTTGGAGCAGGGAGATGGGCTGCTGACAGCACCTTGCCCGTTGGGTTAGCTTTGTTTAGCAAAAAGCGGATGTATCTTTGCCGTATCTAGCTGCCATCCTGTGATTCGGAAGCAAATAAAAACGGCGGCTGTGGTCTCTCTCTCTGCCTCTCTTCAGCAACATCGTGAGAGCAGCACTGGCTGTACGAAACAAAGCATGAAAATTCAAGACGAATAGTTCAAGTTTCTTCCTCGGTGTCGAGAACGGGCATGCATAACACAGAAGCAAAGCTTGTCTGTTCTGTCAGCTTTGAGAGGTGGAGGAAGAGAGAAGGCATCTACACGTAACTCTCCCGATCTCCAGCAAATGCCTGCGATGATGGCGGGGGACGGTCAAAGACAGAGAAAGAGAAAAGGAAGAAAATGAAACGCCCAGCTGAACGGCTTCTTCTGAGAAAGAGACCCTCTCCCCCCTCATAGAAACATAGAAAGACGATCAGGAACTCCCGCAGGTTTGGCATAGGTTTGTGCCAAGCAGCCCAGTTGCCTGGTTCCAGTAGAGACTGGCTTGCCCGGCACGGAGTGTGCTGCTCCGGACTGTTGTTATGTCGATGTCGGTCGATGATTGAGCGTTGGTCCCGGGGCTCCAAGACATCTGGGAAAGTGGCAGAGAGGTAGGCCATTTCGAACATTACAGAAATGAGTAAAGAGCCCCAGGGCTGCTCCCTGTAAGAAGGCTGTTGGCTCTCATGCAAAGCAGAGCGAAACTGTCTCTGAAGTCACTTTTCGGCCTCTTTCGACTGCTCACGTGACATTTCCAGCGCAAACAACAAAAAGGTCCTCGAGCATCATTTGCTTCATTCAGAACGAGCAGCGTTCCCTCGGATATCGTCTCTGGCCTGCCGTCTCTTTCTTGTTTCTCATTCTCTGGCGCCCTGCCCGCTGTCTATTGGTCTTTGCCACAGCCTGTCGTCGCGGCCCGCCTGTCTTGGCCTTATCATCAGCTCAACAGCGGGGTTTCGCCCGAAAATCAGCATCGGCAGTTGTTTTTGATAACAGCAGCAGCTCCGGTCTGCACACGCTCTCACGCTCTCACGCTCTCCCAAACACTCTCTCCCACGCCCGCACACGCTCCCGCGCCAAATGACCTTGCACAACGACGACAGCGGCCTCACCCCCGACCAGGTGGCCGCCTTTGACCGCGACGGCTACCTCATCATCCCCGATGCGCTGCCGCCGTCCGCCGTCGCGGCCCTCCTCCAGGAGACCCACCGCCTGCTCGCCGAGGACTTTACGCTCGAGGGCCACCCGCTGACCAAATTCCAGACCGGCGGCGGCGGCGATCGCGACGGCCAGGGGGAGCACGTCGGCGACGAGTACTTCCTGGGGTCGGGTGACCAGGTGCGCTTCTTCCTCGAGGAGGACGCCTTTGACGCCGCCACGGGCAAGCTGGCCAAGCCCAAGGAGCGCGCCGTCAACAAGATCGGCCACTACCTGCACGGCCTGAACCCGGTCTTTGCCAACGTGACGGCCGCCTCTTCCTCCACGCCGTCCGCCATGGCCTCTGCCTTTGCCGGCGCCGTGGCAGTCGCGCCCATTGCGCGCAGCCTCGGCTTCGGCGACCCCCGCTGTCTGCAGAGCATGATCATCTGCAAGCAGCCCGAGATCGGCGGCGCCGTGCCGCCACACCAGGACAGCACGTTCCTGTACACGGACCCGCCGAGCGCCGTCGGCTTCTGGTATGCACTGGAGGACGCCACCGTGGAGAACGGGTGCCTGTCCTTCTGGCCCGGGTCGCACAAGGCGGCGCCCATCCGCAAGCGGCTCGTGCGGAAGGGCGGCGCCGGCGCCGGCACCCATATTGTCGACAACCCGGGCTCGCAGTTTCCGGAGGGGCGATCGACGGCGCCACCAGACGCAGACGACGACGACGACGACGACGACGACCTCATCTCGCCCGCCGAGGAGGACGACCCGAGCAAGTACGTGCTGGGCGAGGTCAAGGCCGGCACACTCGTGCTCATCCACGGCAACCTGCTGCACACAAGCAAGAAGAACCTGAGCAGCAAGGGCCGCATCATCTACACGTTCCACATCATCGAGGGCGAGGGCACCACGTACGACGAGCGGAACTGGCTGCAGCCGCCGGCGGAGGGCTTCACGAGGCTGTATGCATAAGGAGAGAGAAAAGGGGGGGAGGCCACGCCCACATTGGCGCCCACGCTGAGACAGAGAGAATATGAACAGGTCCTTGGGCATCAGAGGAAAGACGCTGTAAACTTTAAATTCAACTGCGAGCTTTTTCGCTTTTCTTTTTCTCCTGTATGGAATTGAAAAAAAAACAAAAGAAAGTACCAAACATAACCCACCCCCCCTCCCCTCCCCCGGGAAACCAAAAGAACAGGAAGCCATGAGCGAAAAAGAGAGAAGATTAAAATAAAAAAGTAACCCCGTCAACGAGGAATATCAAAACGACGTAGAGTGTTGGTACAGAGGAGGGCAGGCTCCAGTCTCTCTCCCGGAGAGCGCTCCCTTTTTTTTCTAGTTTCTTTTTTTTCGCTTCCTTCCTTCATGTTTTCCTTTCTTTTTGCGAGCGTCCCGTCTGTCCACCGAAATGTACCAGTCCCTTCTCCCTGTTCCGCCACAGGTGTCCTGGTTTGTCCACAGCACAACTAGTTCCTTGAATATGGGTGGAAGCCGCGGTTGCTGCCGGCCCCACCGCCTCCGCGCCCGCCACCGCGATAGTTGGCGCCCGGGCGTCCCGCGTTCTTGGGTCCCGTAGGAGCGTTGGCCGGCGGCGCATGTACCGGGCCATTGGGTCCGCCGCCGCCGCCGCCGCCGCCGCCGACCATACCACCACCCATACCACCCATTCCGCCCATTCCGCCCATGCCGCCCATGCCGCCCATGCCACCCATACCGCCGCCCCGGTTGTTCATGTTGTTCCGGTGGAAGGCGCCGCCACGCCCCATCATCCCACCACCACCACCGCCACCCCCGCCGCCTCCTGCACCTCCCATACTGTGCTGCGAGTTGCCATCGTCGTAGAGGCCCTCGCCGCCGCCACCCCCGCCGCTACCACCCCCCCATGGCGACTGGCCCCCGTTGCTGCCGCCGGCACCGCTTGCACTTCCCGGACCGCCGCCGCCAGGGCCGACACTACCGCCTCGCATGCTGGGGTCGTACTTTTGCTGCTCAAACAACTGCTGCTCGATGGCGTTGAAGTTGCCGCGTCCGCCGCCGCCGCCGCCGCCGCTCCCAGGGCCGTTCGGTCCGCCGCCGGGGCCGCCGCCTTGCTGTTGCTGATGTTGCTGCTGCTGGTGTTGCTGTTGCTGTTGCTGTTGCTGCTGCTGCTGCGCCATCATCTGTTGCATCATCTGCGGGTTCATGCCGCCCATGCCACCACCGCCTCCGCCGCCGCCGCCGCCGTTGCGGTTCATCATCTGCTGCTGCTGCATCTGCTGCATCTGCATCATCTGCATCATTTGCGGGCTCATTCCGCCCATGCCGCCACCCATGCCGCCACCCATGCCGCCGCCCATGCCTCCCATGCCGCCCATGCCGCCCATGCCGCCGCCCATGCCGCCACCGCCCATGCCACCCATATTCGGCATGTTGGGCATGCCGCCAGCGCCGCCAGCGCCGGCACCGCCCATGCCGCGGTTCATGGCCATCTGCTGCTGCTGCATCATAGCAAAGTACTGCTGCATGCGCTGCCAGTATTGGGCCATGAGCTGGGGCGTCATGCCGCCAGCCGCCCCGCCGACGCCGCCACCCATCTGCGGGCCGCCGCCACCACCGCTCGCGTCGTCGTACCCGCCGCCCGGCCCACCCTTGCGGAACTTGCCGCCGGGGCCGCCGAGTCCGCCGCGACGGCGGTTCGCGTCGTCGTCTTCGCGCAGGTTGCCGCGCGGCTGGGCCTTCTTCACCTCGATGGGCTTGCCGTGGATCTCGAGGTCGGTGGCGAGGCAGGCCTCGACGCCCTCGTCGGACTCAAAGGTGACAAAGCCGAAGCCGCGCGGCCGGCCGGTGTCCTTGTCCATCATGAGCGTGGCATCGACGACGCGGCCAAACTGGGCAAAGTAGTCCTTGAATTCCTGGTCGGTCGTTTCCTGCGACACGCCGCCGACAAAGATCTTTGACGTCTTTTCCTGCTCGTCACGCGGAATGGCACGCTTTGGGTCAATCTGGGACACGTGGGGGCGGGAGACATGTTAGAATACACTGGCTGGCGCAATCATACGAAGACGTGCAGGCAGGGGACGTACAATCTTGCCATCTAGGTAATGCTCCTTGACCATGACGATGTTGACCGTCTTGGGATCCTTAAACGTCAAGAAGCCAAAGCCGCGGGATCGGCCGGAGGCGCCGTCTCTCATGACAGTGCACTCGAGCACCTCGCCAAACTGTGAAAAGTAGTCGCGCAGGGATTCTGTATACAGGTTCGCACGCATGTCAGCTGTCTGTCTACCGGTGCGTCTTCCCTCCAAACAAGGGATCAAAAACTCACGGTCCGTAGTCTCCCAGTTCAAGCCGCCAATAAACATTTTCCTACATTGGGGGTATATCAGTATCTCATCATGCAGTGGTCAAGCTCAGACTCTATTGAAGCCACCCCCCTTCTCCCCCGAAGCAAAAAAGAGAAATAAGAAGCAGGCTAAAGCAGATGTGCAGATCCTGGTGATCTGGAGAAGCAGCAAATAAAAATGAAAGAAAAAAAGGACAGAAGACAGAAGACAGAAGACAGGCGTGGCAGGCCGCACTGCAGCCAGAAAGGAATATGGGGTGTCCCCTTAAAAAAAAGCAGGAGCCAAAGGAGGAAGAGAGCACCGATGCGGGCGAACCGCAAAAGAGAACGATACCGACCCTCTTTGGTGCATCGCCCCCGCCAGAAGAGGCATGCCACTGGCATCCTCGGCTGCAGGGGTCAGCCCCCCCAGGCTCTGCAGCGGCGGCGGCGGCTTGCTGCCTCGCACGAAGTAGCCGTACGGCACCTCCACGTCTTCGAGATACAAACAGCTCTCCGACAGAGCCATCTTCATCTTGGGTGGATGCGGTGCGGAGAGGCTGAGAGGGAGTCGGTTGGGATTGGAAGTTGTGCGGTTTGTTGATGGAGCCTAGGCCGGCCAATGAGAGGGAGGGGGAGCGATTTGGGGAGGAGGAGGGGCTTAAAAACACAAAGTGAAGTTGGGACGAGTTCGGATGACACGGTGGACGGAACAGGGCTGAGCAGAGCAGAGCAGAACAGGAGCAGCCAGCTCATCCGTGGCGCAGAGACGACACAGCCGCAGTGTACCTCCCAGGGAGGAGGGGGGGCGTGAGCTGCGGATGGCTGGCGGAAGACCTTTTAACACGAGACCACCTGTTGACCGACGTTGACGAGGATGCCTCTGTTCGTTCATCTTTTTGTCTTCTTCTGTCCTCTGCTGAGGAGTAGTATATCTTGTCTCTTTCTTTCTGTCTCTTTGTTCTGTGATGTTCTGCCTTGACCTTTTTTCTGTCTGACTGTCTGTCTGTCTTGTCTGTCTTGTCTGTCTCTGCAAGTCTGTGCTATCGAGGAGCCAAGGACTTGTTTCGAGCGCTAGCCGCTGCCAAGCTCTCCATAAGCCGCATTCTCTTTGCTGTGTACAGCCGCCTCGATCGGCAGACGCATCTGAGTCTGGTCTTGGAGACTATAGAGGAATAGCTGGAGAGCGGCGGCAAGCTCCTAATCTGTCTATGGGCAGATATTGAACAAATCTTGTCTGTAGGAGCAGTATGCGAGGGCCCATGGTCTCGGATCGGCCCTGACGCTGAGCAAAGACCGGCAGAACGTCTGCTCCGGTCCGGTCGTGATCTAAACTTGATCTAAACTTGATCTGAGCTTGATCTCAACTTGATCTCAACTTGCTCTGGATCCGACACTTTTGCTCAGCTCAGGCCGACGGCCGCTCCCATCCTCGGGGCGTTTCTTCTTGAGGCCCCCTACTTCCTGTTCGACAAAGCGGTGAGAGTCCTCCACGGCCAGTCCTCCGCGCCGTTGTATCACCCGAAACTTACTTCCCTGTGCCTCTCCCATGGCCCCAATAAGACTCTGGTTTGTTCGAGTGGCGGGGTTTTATTCTCCTTTCCTTTTTTTTCTCTGTTCTCCCCTGACCGAAATCAAGTCGCTTCTTCGACAACCAAACTGAAATTGGAAAGCCCACGCAAAACGCAAGAAAATGAACAACGTGGGAAAAGGGTCACGCAGACGCAAAAACTGGCGTGAGGCAAAAACAAGGAGGGAAATCATAGAAATGCTCCCGAAAACACGGAGGGGGTCTCACTTACCCGTCTTCTTTCGAGTTCGGGCCCGTCTTGGCGGCTGCCAGCGAGCCTAGGCGTGCCGATGCCGAGTAGTGGCCACCGCCCGGCTGCTGTTGCTCCTCGCCACGCTGGTAGGCGCCAGCGTTATAGCCGGGCGCGGTGCCGCTACCGTTGTTATCGCTGCTGCTGTTGTTGTTGTTGTTATTGTTGCCACTGTTATTATTATTGTTGTTGTTGTTACTGCCGCTGCCGTTGCCCAGGTTGAAGTCGACCTCGTCTTCGTCGTCTTCATCGTATTCGTCCCGCATCGTGTCATCGAACTCGCCGCCGTTGCCCCCGTCATCGCCGTATGCGCCTTGGGGTGCCGGCTCCGATGCAGGCCCCCATGCTGCCGCGGGCGCTGCTGCGGCTACTGGCGGTGGCGCTGGAGCAGGAGCTGCCGCGGGCGCCTTGGACGGCTGTGGTTCGTCATCGTTGTAGCTGTGAAGGGAAGAGAGAGGGCGCGTATTAGACTCCGGGTCCGTTCACGGCTGCAGAGGGAGGGAAGCCAGTCTGCCTCCCAGCCGCCGAATAGAGAAGGCCCACTCACAGGTCGGCGAAGAGCTCGTCGTCAAAGTTATCGGGTTCCGTCATGACTGCTGCCCGTATTGGTCGCCGGAGTCGTTCTTCTGGCGGGGGATTGCTCCTGTGCAACGAAACAAAGAAACAAAGAAACGACGAAAAAGAGAACGAAAGAAGAAAAAAGACCCCGAGTGCAGGACTCTGAGATGCAACCAGACGGACTGGATACGAAAACAGAGGCGACAAGATTCGGTAGCGGGCGACAACAAGTCCAGGGGGGTGGTGATGCGGTCGGTTGAGGATCGGTTGGGACAAAGGGAGGAGGAAAAAGGAAAAGGAACAGGGCAGAAAACACGAGTGGGCGAGCAAAGCTCTCTGCCCACGACAGGGAGCAGGTTCCCCTCCCGCGCGCCTTCCGTCGCACGCTTTTCTGCCTGAGGCGCTTCAACGGCTTCCGAAAGCAGGCAAGCAGCCGTGCACAATACAGTATGGTCACTGTGTGGACACTGTCACCGCTTCGCCTGCAGCCAGTGGGGCAGCTCACTGCCTCACTGCCCACGTCTCGAACCACATCTGGCATCGCCAACGAGCGACGAACGGACGACGACGACCCGGCCCCCGCCAACGTCGCCAACATTGAGCATCTTCGACTGCAGCAGCTGCGACAGCGAACTACGAGAGACCTGCAGCGGGCCCTGCAGCTCATGCACTAGCGAAACAGCGTCAACAATCCCTGCCGGGCACCCTCCCCCTTCCCCCCTTCTCCTCTCTCCCCCGTCTTCTGCCCCCCGCCTTCCCACAAAGCGACAGCTCGGTCATGATGAGCAGCTGAACGGACTGTTCGTCGCAACTCGGTCGATGAGCAGGACGTCTTGTAGTCCCTGCCACATCCCCCACGCCGCACTACACAGCGAAGCAGGATCCACCGCAACAGAGTCGGCAGCGCCATGTTCTCGTCCTCGGGCAGTGGCAAGAAGCCGCCAGCCCAGCAGCAGGAGATGGTGCAAGTCGGTACGTACTGAGCTGTTCTCGGACTGTCGTTCCTGTACCTCGTGGCCGTCTTCACAGCCAAGCTCGGCGAGGCTTTGCGAACGATATACTATGGGCATTGTGCTCCAGAGTGCTGACCTACCCTTTCTTCGCTTCATAACAGAGAGAGCAGAGTGCGTTTCTTCCATGGCGGGTGTCTCCCCCCCCCCCCCTCCTCCTTCTCCTCCATCCGTGTGCTTTTGCTGACGCTCGCTGCGCTCACCAGCTCCGCATCGCCCTTCTGGAGAGCCCCCCACCGAGACGCGGCGCCCAAGAAGAGCTCCGACAGCGGCGGGCGGCGCGACCCAGGCAGCATCGTCGTCGGTGCCTCCTACTCGCACGCAGATATTCTCAAATTTGACTCCCTGTACGTCGCGGGCACCGTGGCTGGCTTGGCTGGACTTTAGTGGGATTTCCTGTCTCGCATGTAGCGTCTGGACTGATCTCTTGGCACACACTCCCCTCGTCTGCCGCGTTTCGCTTCTAACCGCACCTTCTGCATATAGCAACCTGTCCACATCCTCGCGGCCACGAACGCCGCCCCCCGGATCAGGCCGGCAGCACACTGCTAGCACCACACACAACTCGCACAACCCGCACAACGCACACTCCCCTCCGCCAAAGCAAGGCAGATCGACCACGCGAAACTACAAGAGCTTCCTCACAAACACAGACGACGACTGGAATGCTGACGAGACCGAGGACGTGTACGGTTACGATGACGGCGAAGTGGGCGAGGAAGATGACGACGACGGTGATGATTTTGGCCTGCCCAGCTTGTCCAACATGAAGCGGAGGACGCGGCGCATGGCAGCAGCAGCGGCGGCGGCGACGGCGACAAAAAAGGGTAGCACCTCAACGCCGAGCAGAGGCTTTGGCGGTGGCGGTGGTGGTCTTGGGGACGCGTACGACATATCAGCGCTCGACGGTACCGGTGCCGGCGTCGACTTGTCGTCACCGCTGGGCGGGCTGCATGCGCCGCGGCGGCGGTACTCGAACAGCGCCGACATTGCGGTGGAGCGGCCCGTGCTGTCCTATCCTGTCCCAAAGAAGAGTGAGGGCAAGATCCTGCGGCCGCAGTACAAGGACATCCTCCGCGACCCGGCCAATGCGCTGCACCTTATCGACCACCCGGCGGTCCCCGCGACTGCAAGCACCAAGGAAATCGAGGCGGTGAACTCGCGAATACACCGCATTAACCGATTCAAGAAGCTGCTGCAGGCGTCGACCATTCCGCTGCCCGAGCTGCGGGCCTTGGCCTGGTCGGGCATTCCGCAAGAGGTGCGCGCCATGACGTGGCAGCTTCTGCTCAGCTACTTGCCGACGAGCAGCGAGCGGCGTGTGGCGACGCTGGAGCGGAAACGGAAAGAGTATCTGGACGGGGTCCGGCAGGCCTTTGATCGGGGTGGCGGCGGGGGCAGCGGGGGAGGATTGGGTACCGACGGCGACGGGATCGGCCGGGGAGGAGCTTCGGGGGCGGGCAGCAGCAACCGCGGGCGCGGCCTGGACGAGGCCGTCTGGCACCAGATCAGCATCGACGTGCCGCGGACGAACCCGCACATTGAGCTGTACGGGTACGAGGCGACGCAGCGGTCGCTGGAGCGGATCCTGTACGTGTGGGCGGTGCGGCATCCGGCGAGCGGGTACGTGCAGGGGATCAACGACCTGGTGACGCCGTTCTGGCAGGTGTTTCTGGGAGCGTACATTGCGGACCCGGACATTGAGACGGGCATGGACCCGGGGCAGCTGCCGCGGGCGGTGCTGGATGCGGTGGAGGCGGACGCCTTCTGGTGTCTAACGAAGCTGCTGGACGGGATCCAGGACCACTACATTGTGGCGCAGCCGGGGATCCAGCGGCAGGTGGCGGCGCTGCGGGACCTGACGTCGCGCATTGACGCGCCGCTGGCCCGGCACCTGGAGGAGGAGCACGTGGAGTTTATCCAGTTCAGCTTCCGCTGGATGAACTGCCTGCTGATGCGCGAGATCAGCGTCAAGAACACGATCCGCATGTGGGACACCTACATGGTGAGTCTTTTTTTCTCTGCTTTGCACTTTTGGTCGCTATATACCTTTTGCTAACATGCCCCCCCCCCCCGCGCCAGGCTGAGGAAAATGGCTTTTCCGAATTTCATCTCTACGTCTGCGCGGCATTTCTGGTCAAGTGGTCGAGCCGGCTGTGCGATATGGACTTCCAGGAGATCATGATGTTCTTGCAGTCGCTGCCGACGCGTGACTGGACCGAGAAGGACATCGAGCTGCTGCTGAGCGAGGCGTACATCTGGCAGAGCCTCTTCAAAGGCTCGTCGGCGCATCTACGTGGGCCGTCCAACCGCACGCCGTCGACGAGTGTTCAATTGTAAAAGGCTGCCCCTTTTATTTCTTTGGCCCTCGTCTCTTTATTCTCCCTTTTCCATCTTCGGCCTGGCACATGTCCAGCCTTTTCATCCTCGTTTCCCCAAGCGTTCAGCCCTCTGTTTATTTCTCCATTTGCCTCTTTGCATGCAAGCCGAATGAGGGAAGCCGCACACCTCTACGACGAACTGCGACGGACTCTCGACGGCCTTGGTCTCCGTTTCTTTTTTTTTGGCCTCTACTCGATAGCCAGCAGGCCGCACAATGTGCATCGTTCTCGGACGTTTTGAATCCTTGCCCTGGATCTTCTTTGTTTTGCAGTTTTTAGAAGCGGTCTCTGTCAGGGAACAAATAGCAATGGGATGGCCATACAACCACCAAAAACAAGGCACATTATAAGACACAGCTCTAGTCTGGGGGCAGTCTTGGGTCTGGAATACGAGGAGCACAAAGATAGAGCAGCAGAAGAAAAATACAAATATAATACAACATATAAACCAGACAGGTGTATGTGCAGATACAAAATACCCTACTTTCCCGGCTGTCTTTTGTCGACACTTTGTTGAAACATGACTCTTGGAAGTCGGGCCGGGAAAGAGGAAGAAGATCCGACGCACACAACTAACGCTGTCGACAGAACGATGTGGAAGATAGATATCATCGGCAACCTACGCAGAACTGTGAGAGACAGCATAACGAGAAGCTGCTGCTGCAGCAACAGAAAAGTATCACAGCATCTTTCTTCGCCACGGCATGCAACATAGACAGACGGGGAGGCCGTTCTTGATAATGGGACCATGAAGCAGGAGAACACGAAAAGTGATGTTCTCCTCCAATCGGGTATTTTCTTTCTCCCCTCCCTTCTCTTGCCTTCCACCTGTTGGGCTACCGTTGCACGGCCTGGGCGAAAATGAAGAAAAGGAAAAAAAAAGGGGGGGGCGAAAAGCACTATCAAGAAGCACAGAGGCGGCGGAGGGGTGGAGAGGGGGGGGGGGGGGTGGAAGAAGCAGAGCTGCCTTTTTTTTCTTTTTGCCTTTGTCTATTCTTCTTCTCGTCGTGCTCACCACCATCGTAAGTTGGCTATCAGGGTCTGAAGAGTGTTGTTCACACCATCCATCAATCCATTAATGCAGACTTGCTTCGTCTTCGTCTTGTACGTCCTGACTGCAGCGGATGCCCGCTTCATGACGGGACGAGACGCCCTCGCCGTTGTCTCTCTCTCTCGCTCCTTCTGCTTCTGCTTCCGTTTCTACTAGCTCTTTGGCCTCTCTGCCTGTTTTTCTACTTTCTGCTTTCTCGACTGCTGTGTCACCACACTCTTTCATCCACTGGCCCCGTGGCCATCTCGACCTCAATGCCCTTCCCCTCCCATTCCCCCCCCCACTCCCCCTCGCCCTCCTTTCTTTCTACGATTCGACACCACCATCTCAGTACTCGTACCAGCACGGGCAACACCGGTCTCTCACTTTCTTCTCGTTCATTTATGCGAAACTTGCCGCCCGTTACGTGCAGAACCTGGTCCGGATCCTTCTTTCTGTGCCGCATCTCCGTGTCCGGGCTCAGCAGCTGCAGATCACAAGCAGTCTTCACGATGCCACCGGGTTTTTGCCAAGTCCCTATGGCCGCAGGATGTACACCTTTTTCTTTAACGAGCCGCGAAGCCAGCAGAGAGATGAAGAACCGGAGAGGGGGGGGGGGGGGGGAGGCCAAGCCGCGTCAGCCTGCCCGCCGCTGAATCTGCGGCTTTGTTGGGCTGGGCTAGGAGGAGACCCGGAGGTACAGCCTCTGGATGTGCCGTGTCGTCTCTCTTTTTTTTTTTTTTTTTTGGCTGTCTGTAGTCTAACTGGGATGGGGCCACATGGGGCGGTGTGCACAGCTCAAGACGGCGTCTCCATCGGGGAGCAAGAACAACAACACATCAGAAGCAAACACGTCGTCTCTTGGGGGGCAGAAGAATAGAAAGGCGTAATGCTCTTCACGCTCCCAGGCAGGCAGCAAAGACCAGAGCAGATAAGAAAGAGACGTAAGGAAAAGAGGGGCAACGATCAGCACGATGTCGGGCGTATATCACCTTACGATGGCTGTCTGTAGACAGGCCTGCAGTCACATCTGTTTGTCTTCGCTTCTGTTCCCTTGCTTTTTTATTCTCGGACGTTGCCAGCAGCTCCGACAGACTAGCTAAGAACGGCGGCGAGACATGAAAAGCAGGCACGGGTTGCTATTAAAAAAACTGTGGCTTAGAAGGATGCGATGATGGAAGGATGTAAAGGTCGGAGGATGGGGACGTGCATGGCTTTGGTTCTCGAGCGCGAAGAGACGAACGACGCAACGGCGCCAGCGACACAAAGCGGCAAGGGCATGCGCGCTGCCCTGCCCGTTGGACTTTGCTTTGGCAAGAAGAAGAAAAAGAGCACACGTAAGGAGAAGAAGGGAAATAAGAACACACGGGGCATCCAGCGGCGCTGTAAGGCCGGAGACCCGCTTGGGAAGACGAGGCGGAGAAGGAGGAGAAACGGAAAGAAGAGGTAAATAAGAAAGAAGAGACCAAGAGAAAGGCAGAAAGGAGCGTGGCGAGCAGCCGGTTACCGGCCACGGCCTCCGACGCCGCCGAGGACGGGGGGGGGGGGGGGGCTGCAGCGCATGCAGAAGCCATACACAGAGGAGCAATATACAAGTACGACGGGTGTAGAGCGCAAGCAGCGGTCAGCGTCGCTCACCGGCGTTCAGAGCAGGCACTGACTCCCGTGCTTCTGGAGACGAGACATCCAGAGCAGGCAGGCCGAAAACACAATGAGAAACAAGCCAGGGAACGTCAGCGCCTCAGACGCCCTCTCCCTCTCCCAGACAAGTCCCAGACACTGCGAGAACGGCAACGCCGCAGGGCGGACATCCCGGACCAGCATCGGCCCTGATCCTGCACGTTGCGTCTTGGCCCCCTGGTTCGTTTTCCCCTTTCTCTCCACTCCTTGCCGTTCCCTTTCGTGGCTCGCCTTGAAGAACGCCGTCTGTTTGTCTCTAGCCCGGGAGCCGATGTGCTGTCTTCGCCTCGTTTCTCCGGGTTTTTCTTCCTTCCTTTTCTTTCTGTTTCGTTTTCTTCTTCTGCTTTCTCTTCTACACCCGCCCTTTTCCACCACATGTCGGTTTCGTAACAGCTCCTCCACTGGACTCGTATTCTGCTGCGGACAAGGTAAGATACTAGAGCCCCCATGCTGCTACTATTCTCGTCCATCTTCTAGCCTCCTTTGCTCCCTTGGCTAAGCAATAGGGCAGGGGTGCTCACTGGTAGGGGACTGCTGGTGGACCAGTGGATCCTCATGGATCCTCCCCCCCCCCCCCCCCTCCCTTTAAAAGGCTGCTTCTTCTTTTGTTGGGAGTTATGAGGCGCGCTACCAGTGGCGACCGTTGCGTTGTCGTCCACCGCCTCCGAAGGAGGAGCCGCAAGCGCCATGCAGCCAGTCCTTTGAGTTGTCGTCCTCTCCTGAGAGTCGTCCGGCTAGGCATCTTTTTATATTAGATGAACACGGGTGGATAGTCACCGGTTGCATGCTCGTACTCGTAGGATTCTAGCCGATGGCACCTCCTTCCGGGGCACAGGGAGAAAGAGCTGGAACATGAAACGAAAACCTACCTAGTCTCCTCCATCTGCTCTGTGCATGTGTAGCTGGACCGGTGCAGCTGCAGGACGCCTTTTCGAAGCAGGTGGTCCGTGTTTGCCAGTCTTTGCCAAGGGAGGAGAGACGCCGTGGCGTCGACAAAAATTATGATTTATGCATCATGGGGGGGGGGGGGGGGGGGGGGGGGGGTGGCCCGTTTTTCGACCAGGCCCGTCGGCAGAAAAATTAAGTGGTATAGTTGCCGGGCTGGGGGCCCGCCGG